>VIBL01000190.1:600000-809289 GCA_008271625.1 Lutraria rhynchaena | reverse complement strand
CACTCTCTCTCCTCCAGCGTTGTTGGACAGAAGTCCCCACAATGTTAGACTGTTGGTTTCTATAGTCCCCACAAGTTTTTCTTTCTCTTTTGCAAAATGTCCCCACAAAATATTCTGTACATTGAGATACATAATCTTTCTCCTCCAGCGTTGTTGGACAGAAGTCCCCACAATGTTAGACTGTTGGTTTCTATAGTCCCCACAAAATATTCTGTACATTGAAATACACACTCTCTCTCCTCCAGCGTCGTTGGACAGAAGTCCCCACAATGTTAGACTGTTGGCTTCTATAGCAACGTTGTTCTTTGTAGAGCTAGCAGGTTGGGGAATTAACTAAAGTATAAAGACAGTGCTCTAGTATATTCAAGTTTATTCTGATACACAATTTTCCCTGCGCTGCCACCATCCTCATCCACTGCACTAACTCTGCCGATAATAGAACCCTTAGTTGCACTGCCAGGTATGTTAAAGGAATAATTTTGACTTTTGAAATATGGTTCATATTCATCAACATCTTCAAGATAGAGATAAATACTTACAGACGTTAATCTTCCACCTTTATCTGTTTCAGTGACTTGGAACTGAAAATCTCGTTTAGCTGCTGTTTCGTAATCAAATATTTGGTTTGTTGTAATGTGACCGGATGGTTGAATTGAGAATTCATTTGAACCACTTAAGACATATTCAACTACTCCAAACTGACCACCATCTTTATCGTTGGCATGGACCTTAAAACACACTTGAATTAATGGTCATGTTTTCCTTAACACCTTCAAAGTAGTCAGACACAGGGGAATTCTGGATCATATTCATTAGCATCAGTGACATTGATACGCACAGTTGTAAAGTTGGAATATTTTGGACTTTTCATCATCCAAAGCACTAACTTTAAGAAATCCAACATCATCCGGAAACAATTCATTTAATTCCTAGCACTTCTATAGTCCCCATAACTTTTTCATACTCTTTTGCTAAATGTCCCCACAAAATAAGCCATAATTGTTTTTCTCATATTTGTTTGAGTATTATGTCACTCTGTTAGACATGAGTCCATGAGTTGCTCCAGGTTTCAGTTTGTAACAACATCAAACCTCTTGATTGAAAGTGTTGACTGATATAGTCCCCACAAGTTTTCTTCTTTTATGAAAAAAACCTTACAAAATTCTATAAATTGGAGATGTCTCCTCCTCAGGCATGCTGGAGCCAGCTCCTGCCAGCTGATCTGCTAGCTCAGGTCTCCGCTAATGCTTTCCTTAAGTGAATGTCCCCACAACACTTTCTGTAAACTGAGAGAGCATTGCAACCAAATCAAAAATGAAATCTTGCCAATAAATAAGGTGCTTATAAACTAAATAGTACATTTTATTCAAAAAGAGGTAGACAGTATTGTAATTATGTCGTTTTTGTTACTAATATCTAATTGATGTTGTGAATGATTTACCAAATCCAGTCTTACAGTATAAGGAATAAGTCATTTAAGCAGTTAGAAGCAAATCTTTTTCACCCTGCCTGGAGGTAAATTACATACCAAATAATACAATTTTTGGAAACACAGCGTCTAATTGTTTTGAAAGACATGGTCAAATGATTTATAAAGCAAATACTTTCAGACCTCAGCGTATGAAAGATGGAATGATACATGAATAAGAAAGAATAGAAAGAAGGATAACAACCAAGCATGCGTGTATGTAAATTCAAGAGAGAAAAAGAATTGCTGACAAGACTTCGTAAACATATTCTGTTTCATTTTTAAATAATTTGTTACACAGTTTGTTCATGAACAGAAGAACAGAACAGATCGGAACAGAACTTTATTAGACTTATACCTTTGGTATATCATCATTCAACATATAGGTATATATAAATAACATGTCACGTGTATTTACAAAAGTTAAAGTGTAAAAGTCAAAGTATATACAAACATACAAACACTAATACAAACATAAATGATGAAGAAAATAAGTATGAGCCTATGAAAGTAGTAAGTAACACGGTATTTACGAAGATGGTCATAATTAATGTTATACATTATTATTGAGTATAGTATTTCTCAGGTATAGAGATTCTTTAATAAATTTACACAGACGAATTAACTCAGTTTTGTTGGTAGATGATATAAGTTGGTGGTACTTAAACACAGAAGGATGTACATAATATAGACGACTGATGTATTTACATCTTAAAACAGAAAAGCAGGGACAAATACATATAAAATGGAACTCATCTTCTATATCTGTTTGGTTACAACACAAACAGTATCTTTGGTTTCGGGGAATATTGTTTCTACTGTATCTATCAGTTTAGATTCTAGGCAGTACAGATACTTAGTAAAATATGATTTCAAATGTAGAGGTAAAATATTTAGATATATTTCATATTCTAATACTGGTTTAAAACTTCTATACATGTCTAAAACGCTGCTGTTGTTAAAAGTACGATACCAATCGCTTATAAAATTATCGATTATTCTTCGTTTTAATTCCTCTATATTTTTTTTTTTTTTTTATGTGACATATTGTCACTGGGGTTTAACGCCGTTTTTTCAACAATTTTTCAGTTATATACGGCGACCGGTTCACCTAACCAGTTTTCCTGGACTGTATTCTAACCAGTACTAACTTACCCTTCTACAAGGAGCCGGCAACTTCTCCACATATGGAGGAAAATCGACATTTTTGTCAAATTTTCATAGAAGGGTATAACCTGCCGCGACCGGGATTCGAACCCGCGATCTCCGGGTTACTAGTCCAGCGCACTAACCACTGGACCACGGCCGCGGCCTCCTCTATAAATACATCTCTGTTAACAAATGACGGATTATAAAAAACGTTTCGAAAACCGTAATTTGTCAACATCTCTTTCACATTTGATACCCAATTTCTTAATCCCTTTTAGCAATCAGTGGCGGCATCTATGTATATGTGTTTTAATATAATATTATCCGTGTTAAGTAATTTGAACCAGTATTTAATCATTCTAACATATCTGTTTAGATAAAGTGGATAACGACCTAGTTCGCCATAGACAGCAGCTGTACATGCATTCATTTTGACTCTTAGAAGGCGTTTGCAAAATTTCAAATGTATTCTTTCCATTTCTTTTGACTTAGTGTAACCCCAAACTTCACTCGAATAACTAAGTATAGAGCCCACAAAAGCATCAAATAATTGTGTCATAATGTTTGGTTTTATGTCGAATTCTCTACATTTATAAAGAAAAATGCATTGCTTTTACTGCCTTTCCAGACAAATGCTGTTGATTTAAGTTAAAATTACCTGTATAATTGAATACAGTACCCAGATAATTAAAGTCATTGACAACTTCAATAATTTGCCCATTATAAGTCCAAGTTTCTGTTGGTAGTAGACGACCTCGTTTTCGGAAAACCATTATTTTTGTTTTTTGAACATTAACTTTTAATCCTCATTCCGTACAATATTCATACAGTAAGTCAAAAATATTTTGCAATTCACTAGGAGATTTCCCAATAATTGCCATATCATCAGCAAAAAGCAATAGTATTAATGTTATATCTTCTATACATAAACCAGAAGTTGAGTCCCTTTGTAAAAACAATTCTAAGTCTTCTACAAACAAAGAAAACAATAACGGAGAGAGCACCTCCCCCTGCCGTAATCCAACAGCATATTGAAAATAGTCAGAAAAAGAAGAACATTTCTTGATGCAAGATTTTACATGTTCGTACATATCACGGATTATCCTCAGGATTTTGCCCTGAATACCACATTTATACATTTTTAACCATAGTGCATTTCTGTATATACATGTAGTATCAAAACATTTCATCATATCGACATATACAACTTATAATCTTTTGTTGTTGTTTAGGTATTTTTATCCATGAAGATAGTATAGTATTTAGTATTTCGTTACTATTGCTTTAATTTCACAATCAAAAACTAGTGTTTCCATATTTGTCTAGTTTATTTCCTTAACTTTAAATGCATGTATAAAAGGTTATAAGTTTGTAAGTTTAAGTCCGCCATATTCATATCGTTGATATAATATCAAACTGTTATCCATTTCAAACCAATTTTAAGTGTGTCTTTTTGTATGTCTTAAATCAATATATTAAGCAAAATGTTCATTATGATTAGTTCATTAAAGCATGTAACTTTGTGATCAATACAGGGCCATGATGACCCTCCTGTTTAGATTTGAGAAAGAATCAAAATACGGAAGTATTTTTTTTGTTTGTAAACCTTTTCATGAACAGGAGACATTTATACCAGTATGGAATTTTAGCTCGACTATAGTCAAGAGTATAATTATGGAGAGCTATCCTACTCATCCCGGCTTCGGTGTACACGTCCTGATGTACCGGCTAAAGATTTCGTGCAGTAAAATATGTTTACTTCTTAATTTATAGAGGGATTTACTTCACCCACATTACATGTAAAAAAGTTGAACTTCATAACTCAAGCATTCTCTCTCACCCAGCGTTGTTGAAAAGAAGTCCCCACAATGTTAGACTGTCGGTTTCTATAGTCCCCACAAGTTTTTTTCTCTTTTGCTAAATGTCCCCACAATTTCTGTAAACTGAAAGACACATTCTCTCTCCATCAGCGTTGTTGGACCGAAGCCCTGCAATGTTCGACTGTTGGCTTCTATGGTCCCACAACATTTTCTTTCTCTTTTGCTAAATGTCCCCACAAGATATTCTGTAAATTAGGCAACCAATAACTGGTTTGACTACAACATCATTGTTGTTGTCATCCCTCAAAGGTTCTACCAAGAAATCATATTGAGAAGCTGATTTGGATCACTTATATCTAAGATATCAGAAACAGCATTTTCATGAAATAACATATTTTGCTCATTCACAACGTTACTGGTGCACGTGGTTGAAGATGGAATAGCAACATTCAACAACGAATTGTTGGAAGGGACTTCAAGTAATGCTGACTGCACTATACTTTGGTTCCTACAAAGTAATTATATGATCATGACAAGACTTGGGAGTATGATTAGGCATTTGCTGATTGGATTCCAGTTGACCTCGAACTCGTTCACATGTAGAAGTACTAGAAACAGGTGAGACATCAGCACGCCCAGGACATGAAAAATTGTAAGGGGGAGCCTTTAAGTTAGTAGGTTCGCTGGGACCGTACGCTCTCTCTGAAATCACGTGACTATCAAGAGGGTATATACCGCATGCACGAAACCCGCTTTGTATATTTGAAGGGGTTACAGCATTATCCCATGCGTCACAGAACAGAGCTTGAAATGACCATTTGTTCGACTGTAAAAACTCAAAGAAAACTTCATTGTATTTTTAGGAACAAAGTTCCTATAGGTATACACCTCATTTTGTTTTAACAAAACAGTGACGCCCCATATCCGCCTTGAAAAATAGTACCATTTGTTGTATAAGTATACATTGTAGACTTTACAGTTATGATAAAAGTTGGAGATATATTGCAGAATTCTGTTTATTTTGAAAGCATGTGAAATATTTTGGCGATTTAAACTGTAAAACTAACAAGTATGATAATTAAGTATTCATCCACAGCAAAGTTCATTCATAATCTGTCCAGGTAATACGATTTTCTACATACTGGAAATAGTTTCATTCACAAAAGTAGTGCCACAATCTTAGTGTAGAGAGATTACATAATGACACAGGGTCAGAAGTTGAGTACAGACGGTTTATATACAGTTCAATGTGTGTATACAAATCAAAGCGCTTAAGGTACTTAATTTTTCTGGGTTTTCAGCTAGTTATTTCCCACAGTATTGTTAATTGGCTAAAAGATGTACACATCCAGGCGCGTAGCTACCTGCAGTACGCAGAAAACGCAGCTGCGTATACATCATTCCAAAATATGGTAAAAATAAAAGTGCCAAAAAATGCAGTAAAACTGAGCACTGGTAGGGGGGTTAGGGAGTATTGAAAATTTTGATATTTTTCGATGGAACATTGATATTCGAGTATTTGAATTTTCACCCAAAAAATGTTATAATCGCTCCATGGCAAATGAAAATATTCGCACGCTATCTTTGTGGTTGCTGATCTGTACAGTTCACATAGCGCGTGTTTTAAACGTGGCAGCAGGCAAACATCGGGAAAAAGACTGCCATATCCCGACACTGCTGACCTGGTCGATAAAGATGTTTATTATCAAATTCAGACCAAAGAGTGGTCATCGGTATACGCACACGTTTTTTTCTACAGCACAACCGTGCTGTATCTCTGTCTTTGAATTGTCAAGTTCAAATGTTTTTAAATGTGTTAAAATAAATTCATCTACCATTTCTAGTTGTGCAATTTTTATCATTAAACAGTCTAAGTGTCTTAATTATGAGCACCTCGATTCGGAAAGATATTGTCTGATTTTTCAAAAGGTGTACTCACCGGAGCTAATACCGCCCATCTTCCGGCGCGAGATCTAGCATGTGAAAAGATGCCGACTGCTTGTGGCGTGGCAAGTTGTTTTAATAGTTACGCCGCCATGATAATTCATATGACTGAATATACATTGCACATTATACATAACATACTTAGTGGATACATCCATATCCATGGCGGAAATAATGATCAGGTAACCCAGGGCTTATTACAAAGAAAGTGACGTACACTGATAGTCAGTGTCTTCCCTTCGGAAAATAGACTGTTATATTTCCCCCAAGAAATCTATTTCCACTATTTTCATTATAAATATTGCCCAAATTTGCTTATTTTGAGTATTTTCCCCATTTTAACAGCGCCCAGCGTCTTCTCCTATTCCTACAAATGTTTTTGTAACCGTATGTCTGGTTAAATATTAAAGAAATAAAACTACGGCTTTTATACCATAAATCATTTTGCTTGTTCTTGTTTTTTTACATTTTTTGTGGTCGCTTCATGCACCTTACCATTGCTCATGAAGCAGTTCTACCCAGTGTTAACTTGTCATTCCACAAGGAACCGACCCATGTTCCACATATGGATGTTATCATTGCTGATAGATGACATTTCGTCTAATTTTCATGAAAGGGTATAACCTTCCGCGACAGGGGATCAAACTCGGCTATCACACGGCTACAATACAAGCTGCTGCAGGGCCGAATTTAAATAGTGTAACGTGTCAGATGAAAACTTATACAAATTAAATAAGTGTTGAAGGTACGTATACTTGTTTTTCATGCGACTTCGTTTGCAGTGAAAGTTATTGGTCTCATAAATAGTAAGTATAATATATACATGCGAATTATTTGCCCTTGTTAGCCCCAGTGATAAGGTATTTGTGACCTGTGTGTGGATGCATAGCCATGGACGATTTTTTACGAAAAACTAATTATTGTTTTAACAGGCATATATTTTCAAACGAAGTCTATTGAACGCACTCGGGTCCTAGCACATACCCCCCCCACACACACACACTAGCATTCAGAACTTCTGCGTGCACACCATTACTGGTCAAGCTACGCCCCTGACATCATTACTGGTCTAGCTACGCCCCTGATAATGACTGGCCAGTAGATATGTGCGTTTAAGAATAGACCTTTTCCCCCAGTGGCATAGATTCTTTTGTATACTATTTTATGAGGTTTGTTCATAGATCTAGTAGACTTTGTATAGGAGCAATCTGGGTTTTTTTGTGGAATTGACGCTGTGTCCGTAGTTTTACAAACTCACCAAAAAGTGGGAAAACTACGGACACATTTTTATTCTTCATTTTTTGGCATTGACTGGTATTATTCATCGAATTTCAATGTTTGTTTATCCATGCAAAAAATACCGCGACTGTAAAACACTTTAAACAGCAATGCACAATAAATCCACATACTTAACTAGAAAGTCCGCTTTGTGCGCTTGGATGTCAGTGACGTAGGAAAGGTTAGGAGAGGTCGAATTTTCTGCGCATGTGTAAAACGGTGCGTGCGCATGTGTAAAACGGTGCGGAGTTATTGGCGCCGAAGCACGAGGTAGGTGATGGCGGCTGTGGGCTATGTGCAGTTAAAAAATTTTACCAATTTGGAACAGTGCATGGCATATGCAAATATTCATAAGATTGATTATTGTGCTAAATTTATTGACTCGCACACATTTCGGGTCTACGTTTTCTCCCCGTTCTCGTTAGTGAAGTTTTACCGATTTGTCAGGTTCATGGAAATGGACGCAATTGTTGTGAATATAATTCGTTATTAAAAAGGTAGGTTTTGTCGTCAACTTTTCTCACTCTGTTCAAAACTGGCTGCAAATCACCTATTTGACATTTGGTCAAAAAAATACTTGTACCCCACCCACATGGTTTTCTTCCAAGTTCTATGCCCGGGTAGGGGTAAGGTAAAAGAAGTTCCTCTATGTACCAAGCAGAGATGTTTGAGTGCAAAAAATGAGTTTTAAAATGCCTAAACAGTCCAGTCAGACTGAATTGCATGGTCAAGAAGCAAATCTGGTGCATTCGGACTCGTACACTATTGACAGTCAATTTATAACATATTTTTTTATTTACCTCCTGAAAATGATGCATCCCTATTTGAAACAATATCTGGAAAATTATGTACTAACCAGAATTATGTACTTGACAAGTATATTGAATAAAAACCTAACATAAAGATTTTATGTTTCAGAAAATGAGGACAAGAAACAGATTAGAAACTGAAACACAGGACACAAGTTCTATACAACTTGAAGTTAAATTCATTGATCGTTACAAAGGTATTTAATAAATTCCTTTTGTTTCAAAGGATAATATTCTGTTTCAGCTTTCTGTCGCAGATTGTTGTGATGTAGGTTTTTGATCACAACTTTTCTAATATCAACAGTGCCATATATATACATATATTTCTTTGTTACAAAAAGCTGTTTCTTATGTTAAAAGTTTAAAAGTTCACAAATTGTCACATTATACTGTGGTTTCATTTATTTTCATTGGGCTCAATTTTCGTGGTTTTTACTAAGATAGCTATTTTGTGGGGACCTAAATTTGTGGATATTCTATTTTTGAAAAAAATCCAAACAGTTTTCCTCAATAAAATAACCTTATTAGCATAGAAAAATACAGGTAATTTACTCTCACATGTCAAAAGTTATACTACAAGCACCAGATGTTAAACTTGAATATACGGGTCAATTTTGACACTTGACATTTTGCAAATTGATGGACGTGCAAACTTTCAAGGCCATTTGTGTTCACATCTTTCTATTGACATCGAGTCCATTATGTCAACATTATTTCAGCATGACGTCGACATTCATATTTCTGTCCCACTAGTATGTAAGTTACGAGAAACTCGCATCATTACACTTTTCTGAACTTCACATTGTCAACAACAAGCTACAAATAAAATGTCGCTAATGTTTACAGTGATCGGGAAAGGCATACGCCATAGTCACATTAAAATTCAAAATGTCACATCGTCTTTTGTACCTGATGCGCCCTTGTCACATTCCGATTTTTCAATATAATTTTCGTGTACGAAATGTAGTGAGTATGCAATACATACTGCTGCTCAGTGTCATCTGATGCTTAACATTATT
The DNA here is from genome assembly GCA_008271625.1 of Lutraria rhynchaena. Taxonomy (NCBI): domain Eukaryota; kingdom Metazoa; phylum Mollusca; class Bivalvia; order Venerida; family Mactridae; genus Lutraria; species Lutraria rhynchaena. Next base: position 799,802 of record VIBL01000190.1, on the reverse strand, counting down.
CTTTCCATTTGCAAGCAAGCGCCTATCAATAGACACTCTGCATCATCTGACGCTTAGCTTGATTTCTGTTACCCCGGAAGTGATACTCGCGTGTGCCTGCTGACAACTGGCTTACGTTTGATTCGTCGCCCTAAACGGGGAACCCGTGCATATTTAACATTTTGGTTCCCTTTTTTTCGACGAATTGAATAGTTGTTATCATTTTAAAAGTGTGTCATGGCTATAACTATATATAAATTAGTAGCTACACAAATGGTTATTTTGAGGCCCTAGTCAGTCTTCGCGAAAGATTCGTATTATCTGGTACGAAATCAGCGGGCACGAATAATTTCTTCCAGTTCACAACGCGCCTGCCCAATGTTGGTTGTTTAAATGGCGGAACGATAATATTTCTGCGTCGCTGATTAAACTACACAGCACTCGTGTTATATAAGACTGTTTGTTCTTCGAAACCTGTTTAATTCAAGCAAATAACCTTCCTCAAGAAAAAGAATTATGAAATCGAGGCTACTGAAAGTAACAAGCAAAAAAAGGTAACCAATAAAATTTTCGTAAAATAAGCCCAAAATAAGTTCCCTTTCCGCCAGTTAAACAAATTTTGTTTACTTAAGGAAACTTCATTTTCTTAATCTTTTGCAAAATGTCGGCATGACCGAATGTCCGGCACTTTTTCCCACTTTCGCGAAGACTGCCTAGTTGTGAGAATTGTTTGAAAAATTGAACGAGTTGCAGCCTTTTTTCGAAGCCAGGTGTACTTTCAGTTTTGGGATGTTATATACCTTTCTATTAAGTATCACTCAAAATTTTGACAAACTCAGAAACGAAGCTAATGTGGTTTGGATAAGTTGTATTGAGATGAGATTTTAGTTATTATCATGATTTCAATGTCCTAGAGTTGAAATGCGGTCTTATTGTGTACCTAAATTGAAAGCCTGCTGAGTATATTTACTTATATACCATAGCCGTACTGAATTTAAAAACTCGACAGATTTACCATTATGTTACAAATTTTGACTCTTGAGAATTTCTGTTTGACTCTCAAAATTTTTGCCTCAGGGCAAGGTAGAAGATTGATACTTATAAATAGTAATAAAAATTACTCTGTTACTCAGTTATCATCTGCCAATAACAATGCCTCTCAAAATATTAGTTTGTTATCTCATTAAATGTCACATTGGATTTTGAAAATGTCACATTGATCTCGAAAATGTCACATTGATTTTCCATCCGAAGGGGCCATTGTCCCATTAAGAAAATTTCTTTCCCGATCACTGTGTTTAAATACCAGTAAAGCCGTCTTCTCCCGGACTTCCAGATCCTAATGCAGATACGTTTATAGTGCATGCATCGATAGGTAAATAATCATTAAGAATCAATCATTAAACATAAACTGAGACCAGAATCTTTAATTTTTTATTGAATGTGGTAGATATTATGTGTACTCAAACAAGTATACATTGTTGAAGATCGATTGTTATTTGTCAGTTCCAGTATAAACCGAAAATTGTAATGTAAGTAGCCAGGGGCCAATTTCGGATAATACAAATTTTCGGATGTTTGACTGAAATCTCGGCACTTATATTTGTGGGGATTTGATTTCGTGGACGGGCCGACCCACGAAATCCACGAAATTAAATCCCCAACGAAAATTAATGATTCCACAGTATAGTGATGTCATTTAGGTGATATGTCATTACATGTTGACTACAATAGACTCTTATTCATTCTCAAAATAAATGGGAGAATAAGAATTCATCACAAACCAGTTCCTTAAGGATAGGGAAATCTAACCATTGGGTCAGAATTGCAACCAGAGACTTATGTTGTCCGGCAAGTCACGTGTCAGGTGACGGAATATCACAGGTCACATGTCAACTGACGGAATGTCAATAAAGTTATACGGCACCATGTTATCAGGTCAAAAATACTGCAAGTGACAGGATAAAATATAATCTTGAATTGTTCAAGCATGTTTTATTATGTTTTAGGTTCAGGTGTATTTGCCTTGCACAATATTTCAAAAGGCAAGTTGTTAACAACTTACGATGGGGAACTTCTGTCACAAAAAGAGGGTGACAAAAGCCATGCAAGTTACAGGGTCAGTGATGGGTCGTTCTTATTCTTCTTCAAGGATGGAAAGAAAAGTTACTGGTAAGTAACAAGTTTCTGTTGGATCCATACCAGTTACAGTACTGCTTACTTGTAACTTTCCACACAGAACGCACATTCTCGCACATACACAATTAAAATGATTTGTACGAAATGATATACAAGATTCTCCCATTGAAAGAATAATCTGTGAACTAATAATCCTGATCTGATGTACAATTAATGAAATTAAATAATATAAATGCATTTGTAATAATGTCCAGCAATTCAAACTCAGATATGTTTGTGTTGTTTACATTTTATATGGCTAAACACAGTTGTTTCCACTGGCTATATTTAGTCAGGAAATAGTCTAAAACAATAGATCCAATATTTTAATTTTCTCTGATAATTCAAATTGTAAGATATATATATATATAGCTAGCTTTATTACATTTTTCAGCATTGATGCAACACATAGTTCTGGAATTGGTCGCATGATAAATGACAACCACAGGAAACCAAACAGCAAGGTTGTAGTGCAAAGTAAAGGTGGTCATCCAACCTTGTGCATTTACAGCATAAGGTCAATACTGAAAGGGGAAGAAATTACCTTTGACTACCAGGATCCATCTGTCCCATGGAGAAAGGTGTGTATTGATTATAATTGCTCTTGTTTTCTACACTTGCTTTAACAGTCTTCAAAATTAGCACTTGCCCGATCGCCCTGGGGAGTTAAAAAATTTTCGGGCGACCAAAAAAAAAAATTTCTGTTCGCTCCACGGATGAGTAAAATTTTCGATTCTTGATCCATTGCACAGAACAATCAAAATCAGTTGCCAAAATGTTGTATGACATCCATAAAAATTTGCAACTTATCAGTCATATTTAAACTGACCATGTCGATGTATGTTGTTTGTTTGCACCTTTCCAACACCAGTTTTAATTGCCCCAAGCTGTGATTATACCCCCAGATATGAAATATATGGGGGCTATGTTGGATTCACGCTTGATGGTCGGTTGGTTGGCCGGTCGGACAGTCCGTGCCTCTGTAGACACAATTTGTCCGGAGAATTTCTCAGCAACTACTTAAAGGATTTCAATGAAACTTCACAGAAGTGATCAGTAGTAAGCCTAGTTGTGCATGCAGGCCCTGTTTGGGGGTCCATATGTCTCCGACCACTTCTAATGATTAAAAAATGGCTTAATATAAACACAATGGGTTTCAGATGAAAAAAATTGCCCAATAAACCATAATGGTTAGTGATAAGAGATAATGGGTTGACAGGGAAAAATATGTCAATATAGGGTTTTGTAATTCAGGCCAGTAAATTTGGTTTTGGGTGAGTAACTTCTGTAAAGTTAAGGCCTGAATGGCGAGTAGTTGTCAAAGTGCTAATTTCGAAGACTGCTTTAAAGTCAAGGTATATGGGTTAGCTTGAACTTGGCACATTCTCAGTATTTTTAATGTGTTCAAATAGTTTTTGTGCAAATTAATAACTTACAGATTTATTAAACACATGGGGATGATGTGTCGTAGGGTGTGTCACACGCTAGTCACATGTCTGTAACTGTTGATCACATGACCAAGGTTACACTTCGGCGGCATATATCTGTTTATAACAACAGCTCTCGTTCTGATGTTGTAATAACTCTTGAATATGATAGACACTGTTCATAGTCCCATTCAATCCTTATCAAACCCCCACAAAACAAAGTTTTTGGGGGGGGTATACTGGTGTTTTTCCGTCGGTCTGTTAACATTTTGTGGAGCTACTAGCGGCCATCCAGGATTTTGTTGAGCAAACTTCTTCTTCAGTTTTTGTCCAAATTTTATGAAACTTCATACAGTTGTTCAAGAAAAGACCAAGTAGTGTGTGACATATTTATTTTGCCAATAAAATTCTAAACAGCCGACTGGCGGCCATCTTGGATTTTGTGGAGCGAACTTCTTTTACAGTTTTGGTCCAATTTTCATTAAACTTCATACAGCTGTTCAACACAAGGCCTACTAGTGAGTGATGTATTTTTTGTGCCGATTAAATTCAAAATGGCCAAATGGCAGCCATCTTGGATATATTGAAAAATTTACAGTGGCCGATTTTCATGAAATTTCATACAGCTGATGCGCATGGACCTTAAACACACTTGAATTAATGGTCATGTTTTCCTTAACACCTTCAAAGTAGTCAGACACAGGGGAATTCTGGATCATATTCATTAGCATCAGTGACATTGATAAGCACAGTTGTAAAGTTGGAATATTTTGACTTTTCATCATCCAAAGCACTAACTTTAAGAAATCCAACATCATCCGGAAACAATTCATTTAATTCCTAGCACTTCTATAGTCCCCACAATGTTAGACTGTTGGTTTCTGTAGTCCCCACAAGTTTTTCTTTCTCTTTTGCTAAATGTCCCCACAAAATATTCTGTACATTGAAATACATACTCTCTCTCCTCCAGCGTTGTTGGACAGAAGTCCCCACAATGTTAGACTGTTGGTTTCTATAGTCCCCACAAGTTTTTCTTTCTCTTTTGCTAAATGTCCCCACAAAATATTCTGTAAATTGAGATACTCTCTCTCCTCCAGCGTTGTTGGACAGAAGTCCCCACAATGTTGGACTATTGGTTTCTATAGTCCCCACAAGTTTTTCTTTCTCTTCTGCTAAATGTCCCCACAAAATATGCGTATTAGTATATGACATCATTTTTAGTTTGACAAAATTCAAAATGGCTGACTGGTGACCATCTTGGATTTTATTTTTTGGAGGGAACTTCTTCTACAGTTACTATCTACTTCACATCGAACTTTATAAAACAGTTATTCAACATGATGCATACTAGTGTGTGATATATTTTTTCCCCGATGAAATCCAGGATGGCTGTTTGTCTTATGGTTGTGGCTTGCCATACTAATGTGACAAGGTGGTACTGTGGGGTTATTATTCATCACTCTGTGACAGTTCTAGTATTCAAAATGTAATGCTAGCTTTTGGAGTCAATAATAATATATAGACTTACCAATACACAATTAGCATATTAATGATATTTTTATGCCCCCGGGAGTATATAGTGATTGTCTGTGCGTGCGTCCATTGGTCAGGTTAACCAAAAAGGGTTGGAACCAGCACCATTTGCTAGACGACATTGATACTCATGTATATGTTACCTGTGATCATTCCTCATCTACCCACATCACCGCCCCTCAGTTTAGCCTTGACATTGACCTAATTTTGGACATAGGTGGCTATACATGTGCTATTTCTTGGTTAACCAAATAGGACCGTTTCGTCTAGCACCAACACCACTTGCTAGAATACATTGATGCTCATGCATATTTCACTTATGACCAGTCATCATCTACCTACATCACTATGCCTCAGTTTGACCTTGACATAATTTTGGACTTAGACAAATTGATTAGGATGCTACCGGGGGCATAAGTGTTTATTGAATGCAGCTTTGTGTTATATTTTAATATACTACTTTGAGGTTGGAAACCTATAAAATGAAAGATTAAATCAGTTAAGTGGTTGTCATCAGTGTTGTAATTTAACTTTACAGAGAAATGCCCCTAGATATCCTATATATCCTTATCCAGGTATATTGTTGACTTGTTTCTTTTGTTTTGTTAGCTCACCTGAGCAAGAAGTGCTCATGGGGAGCTCTTGTGATCACATTTGTCCATCATTGGCTTTGTTTATCATCTGTTATGCGTTGTTGTCCACAATTTCATTATTTTTGTTAGGAGTTTAGCACCTGCAGTGAGTCATATTCATGTTTGTTGTTTCATATTTGTAATTCATTGATAATGGTATTTTAACTTTCAGTGTTTAACTTTATGATTATTAGATTTAGAGACTTTGAATTTGATAATCTCAATTTCAAAATAATGTATTCAGAGAAAGCTTGTGACTCAGAACATCCAAAAATATTCCTGCTTCTTAAGGACTTGGGGATCAGATCAAGTAGTAACATTTTGAGCAAATCACATTTTAATCAATGAGTCATGAAACATTGCTGGTCATTTTGTCATGATAAAATTTCAAATGATTATTAATTAGGTGCATTAATCAAATCAAAGCAATGTCTTACTCTAGTATTGTTAACTCATTCTTCAGTCAACAAACTCGTGAAACTTGGCTGATGGTTTTACTATTCAAACTCGGTAGTCTAATTTCCAAAATTAAGGGCTAAGGCCCCTTCCAATTTTTGGAAAAAAGGCCTTGACACCAGGTGAGCAATTCAGAGTGTTTAAGAGTTTCTGATTTAAACTTTATAAAGTAAAATGTAATACAAAAACAAGTTTTCAACATATATAAACTCATTTATTCTAAAAAATAGCTTTTGAGGTTCTTACAGAGCATTTTAACCAAATTTAAGAAATTGTCATCTACATTTGGAAACTATGTCATATTTTGGATATAAAAGGGTCTTGTAAATTAATGCGTCACAAATGGTATGTGAAATCAGAAATTCTTTTCAACTCTTGTTATAGCAAGTTGCATATTTAGATCATTGTTACATAATTGTTATTAGTCCCCTACCAGTTTCACTGGTGAGTATAGGTTTACCATCTGTCTGTCCATCTGCAAAAAATGTTCCCGCAATAACTTTTAAGTACACAACATATTTTTATGAAACTATGCATAAAAGACAGCGTGAGAAATAATGCAATACCTTTTCTTATGCCAGCAAGATGAAAAGGTCAATTTCACTGTGACTTTCAAATGCAAAACAATTTCTACTCAATGTCTCGAGAATACATTTACTGAATCTCATCGAACTTCATATGTGGCTTGTGTGATCGGTAGAGGAATTCCATTGCTTTTAGGGTAACCAGGTCAAAGGTCATCGTGGCCTTCATTGGCAAATAGTTTCTGCTCATTATCTCAGGAACACATTCACTGATTCTCACCATGTCACTATGAATCCACCCAGATTCACCCAGATCCCAAAGGTAACTTTAAATTACGGTGGACGGCCACGGTGACCATTAACACTATTAAATTTGTAGCAGAAAAATAAACCACAGTCAAATAATGACCGTAAATCCACTGCATTTGTCCACTTTCACCGCAGTGGACACGCCATGGTGACGTGCCACCTCAATTTTATTTTTGACACAATGGTTGGGTGGAAATTGGAAAACTCACGATGCGTGTACTGTACGTCCTTTGGATTACTGATCCTGATAGATACCTCATGACAACAGCGTCAATAATGATTTAAATACACAAACATTCGACTATTGATGAAACAAAGATTATTGTACAACTTCAGACAATTATCGAATCACCGAAGCTAAAAATAAACGCATTCATTGTTCGTGTAATTATTCAACTTTGACAGGTTAATAAAATTGCACTATACAAGTATTATTACATGTTTAATTTGATCAATTTAAGTACATGCATTACATTTATTACCTTATGGTAAATCTTAATTGAAACAGGGTAATATATAGCAGTGATTTTTTTTGGCCAATTTTACTGCCGAATAACGGCAGTTTCCCCTCGCCGAAAAACCTCCATTTTTCCCCTAAAAAACCTCCATTTTTCCCCTTAAAACGAATTTTATTTCCTCCAGTAATCGAATATATCATTGGAAGACTGGGTTAATTACTCAATCAAGAGTCTTGAATGCATTATTGACGATAATACTCCCATAATAGACCGAATTACAGCGATCGAAACACTCGTATTTAAGAAAACGGTACCGGTATTTTACGGATTTTAAACACGCCATGATTTCATCGGCGTCTTTAGACGCTTAACACAGCGTGATCTTAATTACAGTAAATTGCCTACATGACTCTGATTGTTTGTTTTTTTCGGGTCGCCCTTATGGACGACAGTATATAACTTACGATGTCTCACAATTCAAGATATTATAAAGAACGATTAACTAAAAAAAAATAAGTCTACTTTGCGGAAAATAACTTCCTTTCTACAATCAAACCAATTAAATATCATATCGTCGATATTCTCATCCTGTTTAGTTTTTTTTGGATTCAGTTTAGTTATTAGTAGACTGTATCATTGTCACCAACTGTATATACCCTTAATTTAACTTATCACCATATTGTGCAATGGTTGAGATATCATGACATGATCATCTTTAAGGTAATTAAAATGGGAGTCTTTACTGGAGAACACTGTTTGCAAATAAATCTTAAAAATAATTTACATAAATTGCCTTCCTGGAATGATTCACACTAATCAGTTTATACAAACATTTATTGTAAGTAAATTTCAAGTTACATGTACTTCATGCTTATATGACTATTTATGTTGATGTCATGCCTCATGTTCTTAAAGTTGATGTAAGGATTGTGTTTTATAACACTGATATGAGTTGAACTGAATGGAATTCAGAAAATAAACTCAGTGTCATATTACATTTGTTTATTTTAGTATGAAAATATGATTGTTTAAACAATCTTTCCAATAATAACAGAAAAAAAACTATTTAACTATTTTCCCCTTTTTGAGGTGTGTCGCACAAATTTTCCCCTATTTCATGGGCATGGGCAGTTGATTTTTTTCCAAAAAAAATCACTGTATAGTTTACACTTGAAAGATCGAAAAATAACATTTCAACAAAATCTACAAATAGTAGGGGTAGTTAGATATTAATCAGACAAATTCATTAATGAAGCATTCTTACTACATACGAAAAGAATCAAAGTTTTATAGAGGTTGTCTATTGGTTGGGGGAGGGGTAATGTCGTAATAAAACTATCACTAGATACGCCCTACAGTCACTTCGTAAAAAAATTATTATAGTCCCTAAATTTTGCCTGAATTAAAGTATTACTTGGATACAGTTATGTAAGTAAGTAGGGTGAGTTTGTAAAAATTACACGAAATTCAGTCAGTTTTACTATTTTTAGTATGGAGAATTGTAAACATATTAGGGCTGTGCCGATACAGATCTCGGTGGATACGATATGTATTGCGATACGGTACTAGCGATATGCGATATCTACAATACGATATAAAAGTATTTCAAAGTGATGAAAAACATTGTAATTTAGTGGGTTTTTAAACTCTGCACAGTTGTTTGGTGCTAGAAAGTCCTAGTTAACCATTGAAATTTATTAATTGCTATTGTTAAGCACCAAAACTCACATCGTAACTTGGAATTAAATCATGGTGAAATTGTTTTTTTTAAATTTCCCCCATTACTTGCAATGCCATAAAAAACACGATCAGTACCAGTCAAATTGGATTGATACAAAATTCCTATTCCAAGAATCATGATAAACTAGGCATAATAATGGTTAAATTTACTTGACTTACAGCCAGATAAAGTTGTTTAAAATATCAGATTTTATGACCATTTGTTAACAATACTAAATTGATAATTTGAAACTTTCAACTTGGATGTTATGAAGACTTCAGACTTTTATTTTACTCAATTCATGTTTTACATGACAATAAGAGCAATATAGAACATGACATAACAAAGTGAAACGAGGTATAAATGTACGAAATTGCTAGTTAATTTATTGTTGTAAATAATAAAATACAGAAAGGTGATGACGAGACATGTGTGTTCTAACGTTGCTAGTCCCACCACTGTACTTGATATTGTGGCGTCACTTCTTAAAGATAGCTACGTGCTTCTTTGTTTCATCAATATGCTGTCATAGTTTTTATGTAGAATTACTTTGTGGCATTCTAAAGTTACTTGGTGCCTCTGCCATTTTTCAATAGATTGTTAGTGCAGATGATGACAATGTTCACACACTTTACATGAGAAGCTAGTTGAATATTCATACATGTGTTTGAAAATTTAAATGTCAGATCTATTTTTCGGAAAATTAGAAAAATTATTCCCCATTTGTTGAATAAAAATTTTCTAAAATATCGTTTAATAAATTAATGAAATTTATAAGTCAATATCTACTTGGCAAAATTCGAATACATGGTCTAGCTTTACCTCAAAGTTTGAGAGGGGTATACTGGAGTCACTCTGTCGGTTGGTTGTTGGTCGGTCGGTCCGCTGCATAAAATATCGCGAGTTTATGGAGTGAACTTCTTCCACATTTTTAAGCGATTGCAATGAAACTTGAAATATGTCATCACCATGAAGTGTAGATGTGCAAGACTAAATTTTCATGCCCAGTGATTCACTTATTGCAGAGTTATGTCCCCTTGAACTTAGCCATAGTGTACTGTACAGTTCGGGCAATCTGTCTGAAAATTGCGTTCCCAATGTAAGCAGCAGTTTATCACTTGAGCGGCAATTTTCTTAGCGGCAATTTCTTCGCGACATCATTTTTTTAAGATACGTGATTTACTACAATGTCGCTATTCACCACATTTTATTACTTTATCAGATGGTAATCTTTGATCGCTAAGGATCATCCGACTCTAGTAGCTACAGGACAAGAATCATATCGGGGCTCAAAATCAATAGCAAAATGCTAGTGAAAAACAGATATTGGTAGTTCATTTTATGAGCACTTGTGTTTAGATCGGGGGCATATTGTTTTTAGTATCTGTTTGTCTGTCTGTTTGTACCAAACTTTTAACCTCGCATATAAAATCAAAATGCTTGCACCTACATTTCAAAACTTCATATGTAGGGTCCTCATAACAACCTCTACAGGACCTGTGCATTTTAAGATCAGTAGGTCAAGGTCAAGGGGTTATTGTGTTTAAAAAATTCCTACATTTCTTTTAGGATACTACTCCTACATTTTTCATGGGATTTTGACGAAACTTTCACAGACTTGTTGTTACCAACCCCCCCGCCCTGCCCCGCACAATATTCAGGGTTTTGTGATTTGATAATTTTTTACGGAATTATGTCCTTTTGTCCAAGGGATTTTGAAGAAACTTACCTTAAATGTTCACCCCATTGAGACGACTTGCAGTGTGCATGTTTCCTAAGGCTCAAGGTCAAGGTCACACTTACTGGTCAAATATGACTTATTTTGTGTCTGTTCTGTATCTCTTTAAGCCTTCATTAGTGTGCATGAAATTCCATGGTTAAATGAAAAAAAAGCATATTCATGGACGAAAAGTACCCCAAAAATGATTTTACAATATCAAATAAACCTTCATGCATATATTGGTCTACCTTGTAGTGCCTCTGTCTAGTTCTCATTTTACCTATGTAGCTCGGTGCTCTATTAAATGAAACCAGTCCCCTGTTTTCATGTAATACTATTTCACGATGTGGAAGCCTTCAATAAATGGAAGCTGACAGATTAATTAAAGCTTGTCAACTATTAAGTTCTCAACTTGTTGACTATAATTTATGTCAAAGCTAATTTTTCAAACTTGTCAGGTAACAATTTTTCACAAATGTGTGAATAACATGAGAAATTTGTAAGTTTTAAGTGAAACAAAGAGGCAACATCGCATATCTCCGGGTTGTGCGATCGTCGCCGCAATCCTACGCGAATAATTGCCCTTCAGTGGTGTAGGTCATTGTCTCTCTGAACGCGACGGTTAAAATTCAATTCATGATTTTCAGACAAATCACCCGACCTGTACTGTGCTATCACATTCTTAGAGTCAAAGCAGCGACAGGGGTATAAGTCACTTCTGTGATAAAGCTCTAGTTTTATTCGGATCCTCACCAAACTTAATGGAAATGTTTATGGCCATGAGATCTCCGTCAAGTACGATAACCAGCCCTGTCGGCCCAGGCACTTCTGCCCCTGATGGTTTGAAAAATGAATATTGGTCCAAAACGCCCTTGCTGTGAGAACTTGTCAATGGAAGTGTCTTTCAAAGGTGCTGGACTGTACTTTGGCCTTATTTTGATTTGAACATATTGCAGATGGTATCAGTTCTTTATACTTGTATTTACTATTTATACTATGAGAAATTTCAAAACAATTTTACTTTTTCTGAATAATAACTCTTGTACTGGTATCAATGTCATTTACACAGTTGACGAATGGTTAACATGAGGTTAAATGTTCGTGAATTTCTACTTTCATTTTAACCAGAAGAGGAAATCACCATTTATTTTCGCGAAAAATTAATCCTGTGCAAAAATTTCTGATTTTACAGTATTTAATTTCCTTCATAACACCCAAACTTGAAAGGTGCATGTATATTTAAAAAAAATAACCATTTTATTTATAATTATAGTTGAAAACAACCAGCTGGTGAATTCTGATGATATAGTTAAAGACCAGCAGATGGGGGCTGATAATGTATTTACAGACCAGCCAATGAGTTCTGATGACATAGCTAAGGACCAGCATATGGGGGCTGATAACATAGTTACAGACCAGCCAATGAGTTCTGATGACAAAGTTAAGAACAAATATATGGGGACTGATAATGTAGTTACAGACGAGCTAATGAGTTCTGATGACATAGTTAAGAACAAGTATATGGGGACTGATTATGTAGTTACAGACCAGCTGATGAGTTCTGATGACAAAGTTAAGAACAAGTATATGGGGACTGATAACATAGTTACAGACCAGCCAATGAGTTCTGATGACAAAGTTAAGAACAAGTATATGGGGACTGATAATGTAGTTACAGACCAGCTGATGAGTTCTGATGACATAGTTAAGAACAAGTATATGGGGACTGATAATGTAGTTACAGACCAGCCAATGAGTTCTGATGACAAAGTTAAGAACAAGTATATGGGGACTGATAATGTAGTTACAGACCAGCCAATGAGTTCTGATGACAAAGTTAAGAACAAGTATATGGGGACTGATAATGTAGTTACAGACCAGCTGATGAGTTCTGATGACATAGCTGATAATGTAGTTACAGACCAGCCAATGAGTTCTGATGACAAAGTTAAGAACAAGTATATGGGGACTGATAATGTAGTTACAGACCAGCCAATGAGTTCTGATGACAAAGTTAAGAACAAGTATATGGGGACTGATTATGTAGTTACAGACCAGCTGATGAGTTCTGATGACATAGCTAAGGACCAGCATATGGAAGCTGATAACATAGTTACAGACCAGCCAATGAGTTCTGATGACAAAGTTAAGAACAAGTATATGGGGACTGATAATGTAGTTACAGACCAGTCAATGAGTTCTGATGACATAGCTAAGGACCAGCATATGGAAGCTGATTACATAGTTACAGACCAGCCAATGAGTTCTGATGACATAGCTAAGGACCAGCATATGGAAGCTGATTACATAGTTACAGACCAGCCAATGAGTTCTGATGACAAAGTTAAGAACAAGTATATGGGGACTGATAATGTAGTTACAGACCAGTCAATGAGTTCTGATGACATAGCTAAGGACCAGCATATGGAAGCTGATTACATAGTTACAGACCAGCCAATGAGTTCTGATGACAAAGTTAAGAACAAGTATATGGGGACTGATTATGTAGTTACAGACCAGCCAATGAGTTCTGATGACAATGTTAAGAACAAGTATATGGGGACTAATAACATAGTTACAGACCAGCCAATGAGTTCTAATGACAAAGTTAAGAACAAGTATATGGGGACTGATAATGTAGTTACAGACCAGCTGATGAGTTCTGATGACATAGTTAAGGACCAGCATATGGAAGCTGATAACATAGTTACAGACCAGCCAATGAGTTCTGATAACATAGCTAAGGACCAGCATATGGAAGCTGATTACATAATTACAGACGAGCTGATGAGTTCTGATGACAAAGTTAAGAACAAGTATATGGGGACTGATAATGTAGTTACAGACCAGCCAATGAGTTCTGATGACAAAGTTAAGAACAAGTATATGGGGACTTATGATGTAGTTACAGACCAGCCAATGAGTTCTGATGACAAAGTTAAGGACCAGCATATGTGGGCTGATAACATAGTTCTAAACCAAGTGCAAGGTAATGATTCAATTGATATTTATAGAGACCACTTACAAACTCTGTAGAGGTTTTAAGTTTAAAAATTACAGTTGCTACTGGTAAAATGAGACCATAAAAATATTTTTTTTCTTAAGGTTATCATGTTGCTGAAATAAATTATCAACTTTTAAACATACAGTGCTCCAGATAATTTTTGAGGGCTATGAGTATTTCACTCATTGAAATTGAAATGGATACGTAAAACAGCAAAATAAAACAATCGAATGAGTATTTTGCAATCAACCATACTTTTTATTCATTAATTAACTACACATCAAAACAGTTTTGTTTCTTCATTCTTGGCTTATTGCTAGCCACCATACGATATATATACCGTAATCCACACATACGTGTATGAGATGCAGGTAAAAAATCAGAAGAAGTCCTGGGGAAAATATATTCATGCGTGAAACATGAATAACTTTTAAGCAAAGGAAATGGGCATAGAAATGACGAAAATATTGAAAAAATTCGCACCATTTTGTTTGTTTATTTGTGCTACGTAATTATTACGAAAACGTGATAGTAACTTTGGTAGTATAACACTGTTTAATTTCGGTTAATCTTTAATTTCTCAACCTGTCGACACATTCTCAAACTTATCAACGCCTCGATCATCTCGTAATTAGCGGCATGATTGGCAAACATAATATTGATTTACAAACTTGGCTCGACGAAATCCGGAATAAGTACGGAACCATATTGGTTTTTAAATAAACGTAATTATGAAAGATTTATTTCCCTTAGTCGTTTTACATTCATTTACATTCAATCGTCTCCGGTAAACAATACAAGTTTGGTCTGATTTTAATCGTTGTTTAGCCATTAAAAATTTAGACCGACGTCTACACCTCGGATTATTGGACCTGATTTTAATACACGAGTGATGGACAGTACATGTACGAACTTGTATTAAAATGGAAACGTATTTTATGAGATAATTAATATGCGTATTTTAACGCAGAGATATTAATTTGTATGCGTATCTGACCATTTCTGATGCGTATTTTACACAGATACGCATGCTATCTGGACTACTGATTGTAAATAAAAATTGAAATGCATAATAATACATTACCTGCTATGGAAAGCGTAACTTAATGAGGACATCACAACAGTTTAAATGTGTAAACTGACTAATCAGAGAGGTGCATTTTTGATATTTCATCACACTTGCCATAGCTTTCGCAGAAGCGATGGGTCCTACAGACAGCTTTATTAAATTTGCATTTCGTTGTAATCGAATCCACCGCTGCTTGCGCTGTAATTGTTCAATATACATGCAATAACATTTAAAAAATTACATGAATATTTTTTTTTTTTATGAAAATATCATTCATACGATGCAATTTTGACGTTATCAGAGTTCGTTATGTATAAAATTACAACGGTTTTAACCAATATTTGGCAAAGGTGACATTCCCTCATCAAACTGTACATAAGTGTTTACATTAATGGCAAAGAATTGCGCTATGTACGAGTAAGGAGCTGGAAGAGTAGATGTGTGTGGTCTAGTCTCACTATGTGTTTCCAGAATATAGTGAAAACTTAAAGTAAATCTTGATGTTAAACTTAGTGATAACAGTGAAAACGCCATATTTATCCACTGCATCTGCAACGCTTGCTTATCTGCCACTATGTTAAACCTTGTGCTTCTCTGGAAGCTATGGTCAGTGTGATCATACTTTTCCTGATACAAACTTCAGTTTTGAAGCATGGAGTCTATGATAAAGTGCAAGTAAAATATCACACCATACCCAAGTGAAATTGGTACAATTCCACAATACCTCAGACATGTCAGAATTATGAATTTTAGGGCCAGATGTCCTTTAATGAAATATGCGAGGGGAAACAATAGAATTATGATTTTTGAAACATGGAAGAGATGATCAGCTGTTTCACTTTGTCTGTGTGATGTAATATGATATAGTCTAACAGCTAACAAGTTTAATTTTGGCTATCTTTCTTTTTTTCAGAAGCTGAAAGTCAGATAGGAAACACGGAACGCATTTCTGTTGCAAACTTCAGGCAGTCTTCACGAAAAGTTCAAAATGACGAAGTGCATATGGTTGTTAGACCAACAGAACAGGGTCTCCAGCTTGAGGAATATGTGTCTGATTCAGATTGTTCAACAATTTTTGAAGAGCAGGCAAATGTATGTAACATTGTCGAGTTAAGTGCACCAGGTTTCTTAACATAAACCATCAGACAACAGAACACAGTAATAACAGATTTGAATAAAGCATCTTTAAGCGTTGAAGTCACATTTAGGTCACAGAGCACACAAAGACAGTAGAAATTATGTAGTTTATATCTTAGAAATCAAGGCAGTTGTTTCTATGTTTTAAGTTATCAATGTGCACTGGCTATCAGGAGTAAAAATCATATACAGTTGAATCTCATTATGCCAAACTTGCTTATATCAAAATTTTGGTTACATCAAACTGTTTCTTTGGGTCCCAAATTTTTTGCTCTTTCTCTATATGAAATTAATCCACTTACCTCCTATTCACTTATCTCCAAATTTCGTTTATGTCAAACAAAATTTTTGTTCCCATGACTCTTAATTAGCACGTAGTTTGAGTTGTTTATCTCAGAGTTGGAGCAGATCGGCGAACAATGGACGCTTTTACACCTATTATGACATATTGCTAATTGAACTAAAGGCCCAAGGAGATTTACTATCGTGTGACAAACGAAATCCACAAGTGTTGTTAAGCATGATAATCACATGTGGTATTGGACTTATTACTATAAAATTAATGTAGGTAAGGTAAACAAATAAGCATCACGTATAACTTTCACTGCAGTGTCTATCCGAAAACTAGGACAGTCATAGGTTTAACTTGAAAATTGCGTACGAATTATCGCCACCTCTAACACTGTTGGATTTCAATCTTAGCAAAATGATAATAGCTTGATAAAAATGATTCATTCCAAAAGCGTGATCGACGTTGCAAGAAACGCACTCATCTAACATTATGTTTGGAAACCATACATCCGAAAATATGTGAAGATAGACGCATCATGTTTTTGAATTCTTACAACAAAATTCATTATGCGTTATAAATTTATTTATATCACAGCCCTAAATTCGACCTAATTTACTATTTCTTGTGAAAAATATCTGAAGTTGGGACACTAACTGTAAATATGAATTCTTATGAATAGATACATATTTTGTTTCTTCTCTATACATTTGTACATGATTTTATCATGCAAAACATAAGTTACATACATGCATTGTAATAAAGGCTATTCACAAAAATATTTATATAAATGTATAATTATACATTATTTGTTTATCTTAAATTTCGGTTATCTCAAACTAATTTCTAGGAATTTGAGATAACGAGATTCAACTGTAACGAGATTCAACTGTATGTTAAAAGAAAATCCTTAAAATTAATTAACTCTACTAAAAATGAGATATGCAGAAAAGTACATATAAAGTATCTTTCTGGAGTTTTTCTTAGTTCCCATTCTAATGCTGTGATTCCTGGTATACTTTATACTTTTAGATATAAATTCTTTAGTCAGACACATTTTGCCATGGCTTTTCTCTATTGAACTAGGTAATACATATATTTAAATGAAGGAAGAACTTGACAAGATCAGGCCTACAAATAGACATGTGCCTGACCATTGGAGACCTATTAGTCATTCATTCAGTAAAGTTTGCACACATGTATTTGTTCATTTTTTTCAGAATGGCATACCGTTAAAAGGTGTTTTGCGGTTCCCTGCTGATTCGACGACAGATGGTATTGAAGTGTCTGTTTCAAGTAATAAGTCATCAGGTAATGAAACATTACTACTTGAAAAGAGCATAAGTTAAAATTTAAATGAAACTTCTGTATCTGCAGTTGGTACATTGTTAAAGAATTTTGTAAACCTCATGGAAATAACTAAAATTCAGGTTGTTTAAGAGTTCAACCTAGAAAATGGTTTAGATTTGAAATAAAGGATTTTGCAAGGCTTTCAGAGTTACACATTTATGCTATTCCAATGCTGTTGACGACATACGCACAATATGAATATTTGTAAAGAAAGAAAATAAGGTTTGACTAAGTTCAGATATGTTTAAAGTAGGATAACTGACAAAGACAGACACTTCTATTATGCCCCCTTTTGAAGAAGTGGAGGTATATTGCTTTGCACATGTCGGCTGGTCCGTCCGTCTGTGAGTAGATGAAACAGTTTCTAGATAATCAGCTTGAGAACACTTAGGCTGAGGATCAGGAAAGTTGATAGGGAGGTTGGTCACTACAAGCAGATGACCTTTATTCAGTTTGTCAAATGTTGAGGTTACAGTGACCTGCAACAATTAGATAACTGTCACAAAGTGGCAAGGTGAGCTAATGTGATGTCTGGCATGTCCGGCCTCTTGTTTTATGTTTGTTGAAAACATGCAAGGACCAGATGTCTGGATTAGCCCCACATTGGGGTTCCTTGCTTCAAATGTAAAAAGTTTTCTCTGGTAGAAGTAAAACATTTACACAGTTACTCTAAAGACAACATTAGATTATAATACTTTCTTTTTATTTAGAAATAGTAATACAGGCCATAGATTCAAGCTCTAAAAATGATTATGATGAAAATGCAAGAAGAAAAAGAGATTACAGTAAGAAACATTGCTGCTTTTTTTGTGAAAAAGATGTCAGTAAAATGGCAAGACATCTAGAGGGACAGCATAATGATATTAAAGAGATTGCAATGCTTCCAAAAGTTAAGACTGGAAAAGATTCAGCTAATATTCTTGAAAAAAGAAGGAAAGTGTTTAGCAAATACCGAAACTTGGGAGACTTTAATCACAATATTGCTGTACTGTTAAACAAGACTGGGACTTTTTTTGTTGGAAGGAGGCCTTCTGCAAATACAAAGCTGTATAGAGTAAATGATTATTTGCCGTGCATGTATTGCCTAACATTCTTCATTAAAAAAGAACTATGGAGGCATGTAAAAAGTTGTCCCTTCAAAGAAGAGAAGTTAAGCCCAGAAAGTCCTGAACAGAAGAAATCTGATGACTGTGTGAAGAATGCCAATTACTTACTGCAGGGTGCTCTAGGAACACAAATATTTCAGCCAGAGGAAAGTTCGGAGTTTACAGAACATATTTTAAAGAGATTTCGTAATGATGAGATAAGTCAAGCGGTGAAGAGTGACACTTTATTGTTGCTATTTGGAAGGGTACAACTCAGAAAACTTGGTACTCAGAGAGCAGGCCAAGTAAGAGAAAAAATGAGGATTTTAGGAAGATTAAAGATTGAACTTAGGTCAGAAACAGGTAAAGAATCTGCCAGTATTAGTGACTTTATAACAGTGGATCACTTTGATACATTTATGAAAGCTATTGGTACCTTGGCCGTAGAATCTAATGGAAAGTCTTCATCAGGAACTCGAACTTACAGCAAACCTTCATTTGCTCTAAAATCAGGTCAGTTCATGAAGAAAGTTGCCGGCCTTAAAAGGGGACAAGCTATTAGAAGCCATAATGTTGAATTGAAAGACCAGGCTGATGAATTCATCAGACTTTACACTGAGGAATTCTCAGAAAATGTGTCCTCATTAGCACATCGCTCCCTTGAGGAGAGGAAACATAACAAAAAGATACTTCTGCCTTTGACTGAGGACCTTGTGAAATACATGGTGAGATTTATTTTTAGTTCGCATATGTGTATTATAAGTAGAAACTAAATGATCAAATTATCTGAGGTCATTGTTTCAAACCCTGATATGAATTCTGTGAAGAATTGTTTCTTTTTAACTTCCACGAAGTAGTGCATCCTTATCTTCCCTAAACAAAACTTACAGTGTGTGAGTATGCACTGCATGGTATTTTTTCTTGTCCCACCAATGAATAAGAAAATTGTTAATGTCTCTGTCTTAGAACTCGTTCTGTCTGTTAAAGTATTGTCTCAAGCAAAACTCAGACTTTTGTACTTAAAAGGTTTGTTGAATAGTCACCCAATATCAATGACGTCAGAAGAAATAGCACTGTCGAAGAACCCTAACTTGATTAATTTTTAGCTCACATGAGCACTTGTGCTTAGGGTGAACTTTTGTGATCAGTCTTTGTCCGGCGTCATGCGTGTGTGCGTCAACAAACTTTTACCTTGTTAACACACTAGGGGCCACATCTTTAGCTCAGTTTTCGCAAAACTGGGTCAGAATGTTAATATTGACAAAATCTCGAGCAAGTTCGATAGTGGGCCATTTGGGGTAAAAAACTAGGTCACCAGGGCCAATTAAGGGAAAACCTTGTGAACACTCTAGAAATCACTGTTTTGATTGGATCTTCAAGAAACTTTGTAAGAATGTTTATTTTAATGATATATATAAGTTCGATAATGAGTCATATGCAGGCAAAAACTATGTCACTGGGTCAAATCTTTAGAAAACCTTGTCTATGCTGTAGTTGTCATGGTTTTGATTGGATCTTCACCAAACCTTGTAAGAATGTTTGTATGTAGGACAAGTTTTAACATGGGTCATCTGGGGTCAAAAACTAGGTCACAGGTTCAAAACAATGTTTCAATGAATAAACAATGATTGTCATGTGAGCGATATAGGGCCATCTTGGCCCTCTTGTTTATTATGCTCAACAAAAGAAGATAGAAATTTGCTAAACCATTGATGCATATGTTAGATATATTGTTCACTGATTATCACAGAATTACCTGGAAGAAAATATGGTTAAATTGACGTCACATCTCTCAGAGGATCCATGTCGTAGAAATTGGAATGATTTGGCGGTGATTACATTAGCCAGGGTATTATGCTTCAACAAGCGACGGGCCACCGAGGGAGCAAAGGTGCTTATTGATCAATTTAAAAACAGACCTGCATGGGGAAATGAAAACAGAGAGCTGGTACAAACGTTACAACCCATAGAACGGAACTTGATGAAACAGTAAGAAATTTAACAAATAATTTTTATTTGTCAAAAACTTGGCTGCCATGTATGTGGTGGAATTTCAAAATCTTTTTGACTTTGAATAAAACAGATTTTTGCAGTCAGTTTGTTTTGAACTAAAGTAAATTTTAACCCTTTACTGTGTGATTTTAACTGAATGTCATATGACTAAAGTGTTTCTTTACATTAGTCTCTCATTTGATGAATTATTTGGCACAAGGGATACCAAACTCATTGAACTTATCTTGTTATTGTTTGCATGTGTGACTGCTAAGTCAGCATTATCAGTTTGTCTTTTTAATATTGATTTTTTAAGAATTCAGCTGTTTCATTGCATTTCTCCATAATAAGTGTAAGAACTTTGCTTGCTTGATTTGTTTAGAATGGATCTGATTGAAGTTGTGGGGAAAAACTTCAAAAGGGTACCTATTCTTTTGACAAAATCTATGACCAGTGCCTTTGAAGCTTTGATCGATAATAGGGATGATGGAGGGGCATCTTCTTCAAATCCATATGTGTTTGCGCAGGTAAAATACATTAATTTTCATAGTTTCTTAATGGTTAGGCGAACATTTTTATGCCCCCCAGGAAGTGGCGGATGGCATATAGTGTTTACCCTGTCCGTATGTGTGTGTTTGCTTGTTTGTGTGTTACGGATTTTCGTGTCTGGCTTGTAACTCTGTCATGCATGATTGAACTCTGTCATGCATGATTGAACTCTGTCATGCATGATTGAACTCTGTCATGCATGATTGGATTTTGAAATAAATTGGCACAAATGTTCATCATATCAAGACGTGTCATGAGCAACAACTTTGTCACTTGCTCAAAGGTCAAGGTCACAGTCGACACTCAAAGCATCAAGTGCATATGTTAGTGTCCGGATTACAACTCTGTCATGCATGATTGGATTTTGAAATAAATTGGCATAAATGTTCATCATATCAAAATGACATGCCATGAGCAAAGACGTGTCGCTTGCTCAAAGGTCAAGGTCACAGTAGACACTTATATATTTATGTTCATTCCTTATATTGAAATAGTGAAAGTACATGTAGTTGTGTGTTTACCACCCTTACGTGATCTTTACCTCCCACTACGGGCAGCATTCCCAAGGAACCTGCTCTGATGTTGTATTCATATATTTGCCACAAAACACACATTTCTGTGTCCAGTGTGAAATGGCGGGGGCATCCGTGTCCTACGGACACATTTCTAGTTTAATTAATTGATTTTACGGCCTTTAAACATGCGGTATATTGTTTTGATAATGATTGATACCACAGGGTCTGGAAAAATGGCGGCGACCAAGAGTTTGTCGAAAGTTTAAATGTTTCAAGTTTTTCATACCGCCCATGTTCCAGCCAACAATATTCCATATCCATCAGTACCAAACTATGACTGCAACAATGTTAATTATTTTGTTACATGGATTTTGTTTATTTTCAATTTTCTGATAATTTGTAGAGCCATGTTTCAACTCCTTATATTACAGCGTCAGATTTTTTGTAAACACTTTAAAGGTAAATTGAATTAGCGCATGTCTGGTATTTATAATGTATATATACATGCCATATAAATATGATGTTTTATGCTATGAAAAAAAGATAAACAATTAGAAGCCTTGTAAAATTTATTTTAGCTAGTTTATAGCTGTTTTTGTGCATATTTCTTGGGAAGA
The DNA here is from genome assembly GCA_008271625.1 of Lutraria rhynchaena. Taxonomy (NCBI): domain Eukaryota; kingdom Metazoa; phylum Mollusca; class Bivalvia; order Venerida; family Mactridae; genus Lutraria; species Lutraria rhynchaena. The sequence continues at coordinate 777,259 of VIBL01000190.1, read as the reverse complement.
ATTATTTATAACAATAATTGATTTGGCAATCTCATAAGTGATTCTGAGCCTTTATGATCTACTATTTCGATTATCAATTTATTGCTCCACTCACTACAAGTGACATCACATATTTTTTTCCATAGCAAGAGAACAATTTTTTTTTCATTTTGTCTTAACAGCTTTTTAAAGGAGAATTGAAAAGACTAGAGTATCATACTATGTGTACACTTTTAGTTAACTGTAAAGGAATTTAAAATGAATTTACAGGGTGATTTCAACTTCAAAAAAGGAAGTGATTGCATCAGACTTACAGCAAATGCAGCTGATCTGCAATATCCAGACAGAGTAACAACAACAAAACTACGAAAGTACTTAGCCACTGTCTCCCAGGTAAAAAACTGAGCAGCTCCATTTTATATAAAGGAAATCACTCTTATAAGGTCTGTTTTAAGATTGCTAGCTTTATATATATATACATGGGTGAAGTTGTCTGGATGGGTCCAGATTGTACGGAATTTTCCCATCGCCGAGGGTCGTTTTCCCAGTTCGTCTAAATTCAAGTAGATTTGGGGGGGGGTTATGGGGTGTTAATGAGCATAGGCTGCTTCGTTTCAATGCAGATTTCTACAAGTCTGTTGATTCAATCTAAAAAAAACTGTAAAACACTCGACAGCATAATTTTCTTTTTATTTCTACATTTCTCCAGGCTACTTTTCAATACCGGAATCGGACTGTACAATGGGCGTTTATTCAGTATTATGATACCCCCAGATATGAAATATATGGGGGCTATATTGGATTCATGCTTGACGGTCGGTCGGTCAGTCCGTGTGTCTGTAGACACAATTTGTCCGGAGAATTTCTCCGCAACTACCTACAGGATTTCAATGAAACTTCACAGAAGTGATCAGTAGGAAGCCTAGTTGTGCATGCTTAAAGCATTTTACTGAGTTATAGCCCTTTGTTGTTTTTATACAGTATATACAATAGGCAAATTTTGTCTGGAGAATTTACACCTTTAGTGATAGTTCTAGTTATAATTAGTAATATTCAGCAATGTTTCGACTTTATCCTTAAACATCGATTGCTAAAGCGAAAGTAGATTTACCAAAAAAACATGAGGTCATTTAACATTTTCAAGTTGGACCATATAATGAATAATTTGAAGCAGTCTGTGAATTTAGGATTTGAACTTCTTGTCCAAATCACCTAAAAAGAAGTTTTCCTTTATACTCTATGCATAATTACTGCAAAAGTTACTGCTCCGAATCAATGATTACAAGTGCTAATGTCGCAGAAGTATTGCTGATGATTTTAGCTATTTGTTGCCCAGTAATTCATGTATATCATGTTTTTTTTTGTTTATCAAATTCTACAGCTGAATATTTGGTCACCGACTGGAAGACTGTTTCCAAATTTTAGGTTTGCCCAATATGAAAAATTAGTCGCCTAGGCCCACCGGACCATTGTTAATTTTTAGCCCTACATCAAAAGCTGGAAAGTCACTATAATTATGATCTATAATTGTGTCAATGTGATGTTAAACCCAACAAAATGAACTAGAACTATCATAGGTGATTCATGATTCATACCCCACCCCCAAATGGGATGTTTTGTCAGAGGTTTGGATCTTTTACTGCCATGCCCCTTGTAAACTGATAAGCCCAGTGCTAGGCATTTTTGTATTAATATTGTAGTAATGTCAGAATGGCCCTTGAGATTTATGTGCTGTTATTACTTGTCATGAATTTAGATGTTGATGAACTTGACATAAACATACCTATATAATGCTTTATTTATACCAGGTATTCAATCTGTCAGAATCAGAATTGGGTGAATTAGCCCGGCACATGGGGCATGAACTTAGTGTTCATAGACGGTTTTACCGTCTGCAAGACGATGTCATTGAATTGGCAAAGGTTTCAAGACTTCTATTGTCTGTAGAGGAAGGAAAAGCTGCTCAATTTGCTGGAAAGAGCCTTGATGACATTAATCTTGAAGGTAATTTTTTTTAACCCAGCTAGAAGAATAGTTGCGAGGCATTAAGTGTTACCTGTCTGTTCTGTATTCGTTTGTTGTAAAAATTTATTTGGAAAAAGTATATTTTATCGATGAAGAATATCCAAGACAAAAAGTCACATAACTTATTTACAAATTGAAAATTATTCCAATTAAAACTACATGTAGCTGCAGTGAGCATTAGTAAATGTGTGATGTAAGAATAAGAAATTACAGGGAAAGATATGCATACCACACATAATTATACCCGGTCGGTCCGTGCATCTGTGGACACAATTTTCTCTGGACAATTTCTCAGCAACTACTTACAGGATTTCAATGAAACTTCACAGAAGTAATAAGTAGTTAGTGTAGATGTGCATGCATTAAGTTTGTCTTGTTTGGTTAATTTTTCACTGAGTTATGGCCCTTTGTTGTTTTTGATACAGTCATATACAATATCTCAGCAACTACTCGTAGGAATTCAATGAAACTTCACAGAAGTTATAAAAAGTAAGCCAAGTTGTGCATGCAATAACCAGGTTTTGTTTGGATTAATTTTCACTGAGTTATGACCCTTTGTTTTATACAATTGGTAAATTTTGTCCAAACTATTTCTCAGCAACTACATGCAGGAATTCAGTGAAACTTTTTAGAAGTGATTGCCAAGTAGTTTCCCAAGTTGTGCATGTCCACAATAGGTTTTTTCCAAGTAAATTCAATGAGTTATGGCCCTTTGTTATTTTTTATAATGAATATTTATAAATTGGTCAGTATTTTCTCAGCAACAATTTGCAGGTATTAAAAAAATGAAAATGTGTTATATTTCCCTTTGTAAAATGTAACAATAACTGTGTCGAGGCGGCATCTGGGGGTATTCATCACCTTTAGTGATAGTTCTAGTTTATTTTTCCTGTGGCTGATGTAATATATGATTGACTTAATTAGAAGATCACTAGCCTTTCAGCTGGGGTCATGATTTTTGTTGAAATTTGTTCCAGATATTGAAATTGGAGAGGAGGATTATGAAGATGATGAATGTGACTCAGATGGGAATGGTAATTATGTTTCCATACTTAATTTGCATAGACTCCTATTCATTTATCAGTACCAATAATATGATTTGATTGGATAATTTGTATAAAATATCCATAATTTGGAATCAGAAGTGTCCGATCTAGAATGCGCCATTGCAAGATTAATGCTAATTTTTCGAAAATCCCCCATTTTAAATGAGCGGACATGTGACAATCCTGTCAAAATCCCCCATCCTCAGTAAGAGACATACTACCTTAGGATGTTCGTCATAATCATTGAGTCCTGATTTATTTAAGATTACAAACAACATGCAATCAAAAGTATAAATGCTATCATTCCTATCAGTCCATTAAATTTGAAAAGGTCCGATGGTCCAGTAAATTTTTCAGTGATAATGTTACTGTTTCTCATAACAAATAAACATTTGAATCATTCTCAAAAAATATGGCATACTTTAAAGCAAAATTATAGATAATTTTGTATGTACTTATTTTGGTCCACTTGAACCTCATTTAATCCAGTAAAGTTCGCATTTTCACTGGACCGAATGTCCAGTGCTTAAAAAAGTTTTTTGTGAAAACTGTTGACTGCTGGGCATAATAATGCAGTGGCGTTTCCATTAAGTGGGCCAATATCTATATCACTTCCCAGCACAGGGCTGAAAGGTGATACAGATATAAAGCCTGCATTTAAGCAATTTCATTGGCTGCTTCAGCAAGCATTATAGACTTTAGCTGAAATGGTAGCCATCTTGTTTGTTTTTTTCGATCGAAGATACTTTAGAGGATGAAATGGAACTAATTTGTATAATCAACAGTTATTCCATAGAATTGTCAATAAATAAGTGATTTAATATAGACCCTGTTACTTGTCTGAGGGCAGTTGTATTGGTCCAAGGCACTTATTAATAATCAATATATACTTAATTGGCCTCATCTTGTATGCTGTTAACAGAAAATATTACAGTTTTATATGACAATGTTCAGTAGGGTAATTCGTTTGTCCAACTTTTTAAAGGTCGAAAATACTGAATTAACCTAGTATTGAGTCTGTGTTATAACACAAAAACATGTGAAATGAGAATCTAAGTTCTTCCAAATTTAAAGTCACATCTTGAAAATAAATGGAGCTTAAATCATCATCATCATCATCAGTGTAAAATTCCAATGCAAGAATTGATAGCAAATTAGCAATACTTTTGGATAAAAGGTATCATTATTGGAAGCAAAACAAGTTAAAATCAAGTTAATGAACAGACATGAATTGAGTGAGTTTGTAAAACATCAAATATTTCATTGTAGATATTGAAATGGCCGATGGTAGGCCTGTCATACATGACGAAATGGCAGAGGATAGGCCTGCCATACATGACAAAATGGCAGAGGATAGGCCTGCCAGACATGAGAGTGTCTCAAAAAGGAAAGGTAATTGTATTATTATACTAACAGAAATATAATATTGTATTTTATCACAATAAGACTATTACTATTTTATGTGATGGTAGAGTAATAGCGTTTGGTTAACTGTGTGAAAAGCGTCTGCATAAAGTCTGCGCATAAACGCTTGACAGGAAGTAGAATGATATCACTTTTTGTTTTACGCAAGGTGCTCGACCAATCTCTACCTAGAGTTGTTGTTCCTTTTCAATAGTGCCTGACTTTCGCGTTCAATAGGCTTAGCCTATTTTCATATTACCAATTAAATACGATCTGCATGTACCCGCATATTTTCTTGAATGACTGCACTATAGTGGTGACCCAGACAAGCGTTTCGGGATACTCGGTCTTTATCGCTAAACGCTGTTTTATCAATGGATTTCCTATTTTCCCCCAACTGAAACTAGGGGCATTTACCTAAAGTAGCTATATAAGAACATGGTTAAACAAAACATAAAATAAATTTAGAACTGACTTCGTTTTGACAGAGTGCGGCTGTAAAGCGATCATGAACAGGAAAGAAATTTGCGCATGTATACCGGCCTGCGCCGTTGACAAAACACGGATTATTCACGGAACTCACGGATTCATGGAAACATGTCTTTAACAAGTACCAACGTCTTTCTGTCTGGGCATGCTATTAATCCAGATACTGACAATGGACTTAATTTATCGTTAATTTGGTAATTTAATGGTAGTTCTGTTCTTGTTTTCATTTAAGTTCTTGTTGTTTTAAAGATGAAGAAAAGTTCACGAACCTCGTGAAACTTCGGTATCCGAATATTTGTGTCCAAACTTTTGCCATGGATCGCGGACTCTTGAGAGTTGGGATATTTGTTACAGCCCTAAAATGAATAGTGTTAGATGTGTAATATGGATTTAAGATGTTAGAAAGAGTAACTTCAGGACATGTTAATTATTTAATTTTTGGTACTATTTTCAGTGTCAAAGAGAGAATGGTCACAGGCTGAGAAAGTACAGATCCAGCATCTGGTGGATGAAGCTGTTAAGAATAAAAGGCCTCCTCGTAAAGGAGAGCTCATAATGTTTAAAGCCACTACAACTGACAAAATTTTGGCAGCTTTACCATGGCTGAGACTGAAATATCAGGTGTGGGCAAGGGCCCAGGCCATAATGAAGAAGAAAAGAAATATTGTAAATGACTTGTTATCATAAATAGTATTTTCAATTATTTGCATTGAAATAACATCTTCTTAACCAGTTGGCCAATTTTAATGAAACTTTACATGGATGTTCCTTGTATGAAGCTCTATCAAATTTATTAAAAAACTTAATTTTATTAAATACTGGTTGCCATGTCATCCAATAGGAAAAACTTTAAAATCTTCTTGTCGGTGTGAACATTGTCTACTGGACCTCTACCAAGTTTGTTCAAATTATTGCCCTAGGGTCAAAATTGGCCCCACCTCAGGGTCACTTCATTTTTAGCTCACATGTCACAAAGTGATCGGGTGAGCTTTTGTGATCAGTCTTTGTCCAGCGTCGTGCGTTGTCGAACTTTCACCTTGTGAACACACTAGAGGCCACATTTTTAGCTCAATTTTTGCAAAACTGGGTCAGATATTAATATCAACAAAATCTCGGACGAGTTCAATAATGGGCCATTTTGGGTCAAAAACTAGGTCACCGGGGCCAAATAAGGGAAAAATTGTGAACACTATAGAAATCACTGTTTGATTTGATCTTCATAAAACTTTGTCAGAATGTTAATTTTAATGATATGTAGGTCAAGTTTGATGATGGGTTATCTGGGGTGAAAAACTAGGTCACTAGGGCAAATTGCTGGAAAACCTTGTGAACACTCTAGAAATCACTGTTTTGCTTGTATCATCATGAAACCTTGTTAGAATGTTTGACTTTATATTATCTTGGACGAGTTCGAACATGGGTCATATTGGGTCAAAAACTAGGTCGCTAGGTAAAATCGTATGAAAAATCATGTCGACACTGTAAATTTCACAGTTATTATTGGATCTTCACCAGAATGGTCAAGTACAAAATATGGGTCATCTGGGGTCAATAACTAGGTCACTATGTCAAATCTTAGGAAAACTTTGTTAACACTAGATATCACAGTTTTGATTGGATCTTCACCAAACCTTCACCATTTAAAAAAATTCCTACATTTCTTTTAGGATATTACTCCTACATTTTTCATGGGATTTTGACGAAACTTTCACAGACTTGTTGTTACCCGCACATATATTCCGGGTTTTGTGATTCGATCATTTTTTACGGAATTATGGCCCTTTGTTCATTTTGTGCGATTGAAATAGCAAAATACTCTTGTTTCCTTCTTTTCTCAAGGGATTTTGATAAAACTTTCATTTAACTATTGTTATCAATATTGTTATTGTTACCCAATACATGTTGTAAAGGTTTTATTATTCAATATTTTTTTACGGAATTATGGCCCTTTGTTTATTTTGTGCATATGTTATATATACAGAAGTACTCTTTTGTTTGCGACTACTTCTATATTTCTCAAGGGATTTTGACCAAACTTTTATAGAACTATTGTCACCAATTTCCCCAGCACATATTATGCGGGTTTTGTGATTCGATAATTTATGGAAGATTTATGGTGCTTAGTTTATTTTGTGTCCAAAAATTTTCCAGCTTTTACTCATTTGTGCATTTAAAATCATCTTGGCCCACTTATTCCATATGATTGTGTTTGCAATAATTTTGTTTTCATCATATAAGTTTCTGGAATTTTGTGTTGGTGTGCATTTATTTTTTTTAGATTTGAGTGATTGAGAAAGGAGATTCAAAGATTTTTATTGTTTTAAGACATGCATAAATTTTTTTATATCATTGAGTAATCTGAAATCCAGTTTATTTTTTTTATTTTTTTAAGCCATTATTTCTTTATTGCTAAATTACAAAATGTTTCCAACTTTTACTCAGTTGAGCAATTTATGGTCATCTTGACCCTCTTAATCCATATCATTGTATTTGCAGTATTTTGTCATTATTATAGAAGTTTTCTGGAATTTTTATCCATGAAGATAGTATAGTATTTAGTATTTCGTTACTATTGCTTTAATTTCACAATCAAAAACTAGTGTTTCCATATTTGTCTAGTTTATTTCCTTAACTTTAAATGCATGTATAAAAGGTTATAAGTTTGTAAGTTTAAGTCCATATTCATATTGTTGATATAATATCAAACTGTTATCCATTTCAAACCAATTTTAAGTGTGTCTTTTTTATGTCTTAAATCAATATATTAAGCAAAATGTTCATTATGATTAGTTCATTAAAGCATGTACATTTCTTTTAGGATATTACTCCTACATTTATCATGAGATTTTGACGAAACTTTCACAGACTTGTTGTTACCCGCACATATTTTGTGTCCTAAATTTCTTTTATGATACTCCTACATTTCTCAAAGGAATTTGATGAAACTTTCACAGACTCATTGTCACCAAGAAACCAGCACATATATTCCGGGTTTTATGTTTGGATTGTTTTGTGAGGATTTATGGCCCTTTGTTTATTTTGTGCATTTGTCATAGAGAAATACTCTGTTGTGCACAACTTCTAAATTTCTCAAGTGATTTTTACCAAACTTTGATAGAACTATTCTCAGCAAGATTCGATCATTTTTAGCAGATTTTTGGCCCTTTGTTTGTCTGTACCAAACTTTAACCTTGCCTATTAAATCAAAAGGCTACCGCCTACAATCATCAAACTTCATATCTTGGTTCATCATGACAATCTCTACAGGACCTGTGCATTTTCAAGTTAAAGGCACCTGGAGGGGGCATTGTGTTTTTGTATATATATATTTTTTGAAACCATTTTTTTAGTGTTGCTAAGTTACAAAAATTTTCCAGCTTTTACTCATTTGTGCATTTAAAATCATCTTGGCCCACTTATTCCATATGATTGTGTTTGCAATAATTTTGTTTTCATCATATAAGTTTCTGGAATTTTGTGTTGGTGTGCATTTATTTTTTTTAGATTTGAGTGATTGAGAAAGGAGATTCAAAGATTTTTATTGTTTTAAGACATGCATAATTTTTTTTATATCATTGAGTAATCTGAAATCCAGTTTATTTTTTTTATTTTTTTTAAGCCATTATTTCTTTATTGCTAAATTACAAAATGTTTCCAACTTTTACTCAGTTGAGTAATTTATGGTCATCTTGACCCTCTTAATCCATATCATTGTATTTGCAGTATTTTTTCATTATTATAGAAGTTTTCTGGAATTTTTATCCATGAAGATAGTATAGTATTTAGTATTTCGTTACTATTGCTCTAATTTCACAATCAAAAACTAGTGTTTCCATATTTGTCTAGTTTATTTCCTTAACTTTAAATGCATGTATAAAAGGTAAGTTTAAGTCCATATTCATATTGTTGATATAATATCAAACTGTTATCCATTTCAAACCAATTTTAAGTGTGTCTTTTTTTATGTCTTAAATCAATATATTAAGCAAAATGTTCATTATGATTAGTTCATTAAAGCATGTAACTTTGGTGATCAATACAGGGCCATTATGACCCTCCTGTTTAGATCTGAGAAAGAATAAAGTATGGAAGTATTTTTTTTGTTTGTAAACCTTTTCATGAACAGGAGACATTTATACCAGTATGGAATTTTAGCTCGACTATAGTCAAGAGTATAATTATGGAGAGCTATCCTACTCATCCCGGCTTCGGTGTACACGTCCTGATGTACCGGCTAAAGATTTCGTGGTGTAAAATATGTTTACTTATTTATTTATAGAGGGATTTACTTCACCCACATTACATGTAAAAAAGTTGAACTTCATAACTCAAGCATTCTCTCTCACACAGCGTTGTTGAAAAGAAGTCCCCACAATGTTAGACTGTTAGTTTCTATAGTCCCCACAAGTTTTTCTTTCTCTTTTGCTAAATGTCCCCACAAAATATTCTGTAAATTGAGATGCACACTCTCCTCCAGCGTTGTTGGACAGATGTCCCCATAAAATATTCTGCAAATTGAGATACACACTCTCTCTCCTCCAGCGTTGTTGGACAGATGTCCCCACAATGTTAGACTGTTGATTTCTATAGTCCCCACAAATTTTTCTTTCTCTCTTGCTAAATGTCCCCACAAAATATTCTGTAAATTGAGATACACACTCTCCTCCAGCGTTGTTGGACCTAAGTCCCCACAATGTTAGACTGTTGGTTTCTATAGTCCCCACAAGTTTTTCTTTCTCTTTTGCTAAATGTCCCCACAAAATATTCTGTACATTGAGATACACACACTCTCTCCTCCAGCGTTGTTGGACAGATGTCCCCACAATGTTAGACTGTTGGTTTCTATAGTCCCCACAAGTTTTTCTTTCTCTTTTGCTAAATGTCCCCACAAAATATTCTGTAAATTGAGATACACACTCTCCTCCAGCGTTGTTGGACAGATGTCCCCACATTGTCAGACTGTTGGCTTTTAAAATGAGACTGTGTATTTAATCCTCAATTATGGAGAGTATAACATATTTACAACTTATAAATACATATAATGGCAAGCACTAGTATTTAACAACTGAATACATTCATGTTTACATTCCACATGTACATGCATGGTAATAACATACTAATAAGAAAAACAGTAGCATATATTTCACCAGGTTACCCTAACTTACGTCCCACAGTCAAGCAAGTAAAGATTTTACTGCAAATACCATGTTTGTATAATGGAATCTTTTACTGTCATTGGTATTTGCAATTCTGAAAATTTCACAGCATTGATCATTACAATTAAGTTTAATTAAAAAAATAAAACCAGGTAAATCCCATGGTCTTTGATGGTTCAAAACAACACTATAAATTGTGTCTGGATTCTTTTAATTCGATGGATTATATGCTCAATATTTAAGGAAAATATCGCGGTACATGGATGTAAGCCATATCGCGGTATGTATCGGCCTGGTGCTGTATCGCAATATACCGATATACCAACATAACGTTGCACCACTACTTATTTCACAACCAATATATGCATGACGACACGATGGCGTAATATTTGTCCTCGTTCCCTGACATTGCTTGTTTTGTTATACATGTACACGATTTTAATGTATTGATATTATATCGATTAATCTATTGATCAAAATAATGCATGTCCTGCCCTGCATAATTATTCGGATGTTTATGTTTCTCGGAAACGCCAGAAAAATCCAAATAAATGGATGGAAAATATCAGTAAACGCCAATGTCAATCTGGTCAAGAATATGCAAGTAAAACTGGATCTCTTCTAGATGGAAAAATACTTAAGAATGTTATTTTTCCCACTGCTTATGTTGCTACATCACAAGTCTGTAAAGCATTTTCTTAAATGCCCTTTGTATTGGTAAGAAAACTGTCAAACATTCAAAAAAAATCATCACTCGCTGACATAACAAGAAAAACTATAACGAAGCGTAATAGGTAGACGAATTGCAAGAAGCGTTGATCAAGTTAGGTTTTTTGTATGAAGTTGCTTTTTCATAAAGGATATTGACAGTATATCTATTCAATCCTCCAATATGGAGACTATTATTTACAAGTTATAAATAATACACATATATTGACGAACTTGAGTATTTGACAAATGAATAAATCTATGTATATAGTTCACAAGCGCATGGAAATACCATGGCATACCATACATCATTTAAATAAAATAAACCTAAATACTACCAAATTCACCATAATCCGCTATGATACAACCACAATGAATTTATTTCAGATAGCATTTCCGATATAATGCCACAACAACTTGTCTATGCCAACATCACAGAGCAATGCCTACATGACTTACTTACTATTAACAAAGAGTTGACGAACACATTCAATCAAACATGACAGTTGCGCGACGAATAGCCAGTCAAATGGCTGACCAATCAAAATGACCGACATCACCATTAGACTATCAAATGGCCAGGATTACCCAAACTAGTAATAGACACTATACTATATATCCGCAAACAACTAGAATAAACTCATACCTATGACTAAAATTCGTCTAGAAAATCAAAATCATTGATAATACAACAGCATAAAAACATTTTCTCACAGTGAAGTATCGTTACTTGGTCCCGCCAAAATAGTGCTGTACTCGGATAGTTGTACTGGCTAATTTTGCTGCAATGCGTTTATACAGTATTGCTAACCCCGTAGGTTGTATATGAACTGTACCAGTTTTTTACTTACGACCTTATATTTCTTGGCATCGTAGTATAAGTATCAATGCTGGTGCAGTAGTACCTTTTATTTAAGTGTATTTTATGCATTTAAATTCAATAGTATAAACATCCAGATGTATCTGTATATATATTTGTTTTGGGGTTTGGATAAACTGTTGCATGCTATCTGATACTAACACTTACATGGTGTTAAACTGTAAATAGACTCTAATACAAGTTTAAACTCCACTAAAAATTGGAGGTTGACCTTAAGAGGCTTTGAAGATCGATGTCTCAACAAGGTTTTTTTTCTCTTTTGCAAAATGTCCTCGCAAAATTTCTTGAAAACTGAGAGGCGGATTCTCTCCTCCAGCGTTGTTGGACAGTAGTCCCCACAATGTCGCACAATGTTTTCTAATTTTCAGCCTATGTTGCTTATTTTTGGAAGTTTTCAATGGAGAGAGTCACACTATTTGAATGTGAAGAACAAGAAAACAATATATTCTCTTCTGTTTATCAAGTGCTTTACTGTGTCCCCAGTAAGAAGGTCTCCAACTTAACCGTAATTGTGGGACAAAATACCAGTGAAAGAGAGTGAGAGAGAGAGAGAGAGAGCAAGTGTTTAAAGGGAGGTAACTCAAATAGCGACGATTAACAAAATATAGGTTCCTTTGAACGATTCGTGAACATTAAAAATTTGTTAACATCTCGTGTTGCGTTACACAATTTATTCTGGCAGTATCAATATATAAATGTCTCGTCAAAGTATTGAAATATGTTCAGTATTAAAGTCATAATGCAGTAGACGCATCTATTATAACATTTAGCCAATTTGTTTTTCTTTAATACACAAAGTGAACTAAACTCTTCTAAAAGTGGAAACCTAGCATTTTGTTTAAGAAATAACATACATCTTTTTTTCACAAGAATTGTTCATTTATCATTAACAAACATTGCAAGTTCTTTTATTTGAACAGGAGGCAGACTCCGTGGCCGAGTGGTTGTCATCTCTATATTAGCCCCTCATTGGTGATAAGGTGGTACTATATACACATGTAATGTTCATATGTTGAATACGTAATGTTTGGTTTCTAAGCTCATTCGTTGTGGCAATGCAAAATCTGTCCCTAACCCAGAATACACAATGTACCTCAATTTCTGCGGATTTGTATCATTATTACTTACATGCATGTATAAAGTAAACGAAATCAGTGTCAGAAAATATAATTATTTTTTATAGTTTGAGGGTAGAGGATTAAACAAAAATTACCTTCCCTTGTAATGTCGGACTGATAGGTAGAAATACCAGTAATAGTGACGAGATTCTCGTGAAAGATAATGTTCAAATCATTCATCTTAGGGTTTAACTCACTGGAAAACGTTGTTAAAAATATATAATGTATATATAATGTATTGCTTATAAATATTTGCTGGAAATGGAAAAAGTACCATTATGAAAATATTTGTTAAAACAAATCAAAATTTGAAATACTGCTTATATATTGAATACAACGTAGTACATTTGTTACTTAGCTTTTCTATGTATACTTTAACTCTTGTTAAATAAATTTGTGTGAGGCCAGAGGGTCTTAGTTAGTAATGCCGTGATTACGTTCACATGATGGTATACAACATTACATCGGTTCAAATATGGGTCTGGCTAAGGCACTGCGAAGCATATGACAAGCATATGACAAGTTTGTATGTTTGCTAAATTGATATGTTAGGCGTGGCTGCTAGCAAGAATCGCTAGCAAGTTTGAGTCTTGCTTGTACGCCATGATCGTTCGTCGACGTACGGAGTCATCATGTACGGTCAGTATCTTAATTACATGTATTATACGACCGTCATATAGTCGGAGAGAATGTGACCCGACATTCTAGCTATCCGACATTAACTAATGAGTACTGGTGTCCAAGAAATTTTTCATTCACATTTTTTTATCATTGGTGTTTCTTAAGTAAGTTAGTCAGCAGAGGATTATATATACAAACTTGTTAAGAATTGAATATCACTATATTGATATGTTAAGCGTGGCTGCCTTTAGAATTCGCCAACAAGTTTGAGTCTTGCTGGGCAGTATGGAATCGTTCATGATCCAATCAATATATCTGTTTGTTGGCTATTTCGATATGTGTGAATGTTTGTTACAATATACGGTATCAGTCAGTCAGTACATTCAACTACTATATCAAAAATATAACGTTTTTTACCAAACGTCAGGGTCATTTGGAGACTTTCCAGCTTTAACAGTGGAGGAAGACCCCCATGCTTACAACTGAATATAAACGCAGACATTCCTTAAGCTGGCTGGACAGCATCCCACATGCGAAATTTGGTCTCAAACTCACAGCGGAGAGGAGTAAGTGGTAACAAGTCTGAGACTACAACCACTCGACCACGGAAACCCCCTTTTAAAACACTAATCTTATGCTGAATGTTATAAACGTTAAACAATACTTTTAGTACTTACGGTACTTATTTACCTCTTTCTCTTAACGACTGAATTGATGCATATGAAATCTAATTATATATTCTTAGCCTTATATGATTATTTCCACATTTATTCAGCTTATGAAATTTTGTATTAAATTCCTCTCTATTCTTTAAAGTGTTCACCCAGATAAGGGCGGTGATCTGTACAATGTGTACACACATGTCACGTACAACCCACATCCATTACATTGAACATTATATTCAAATAACAATTAACTTGTTCGGACGACTACTCTACAGATTGTTCGACATGTTTTGTGACACCACAATCACCGTCCCGAATCAGATGGAAGACAATTTTTAGAAGTCTTGATACAAAGACTACCATGTGAACAAAGGTCATTCTTTGAAAATTTTTCAATGATTATTTACAACAAACTGACCTCCAGATAAAGGCCACCTGTCAATAAAGGTCACATTTTGTCTTTCCCAAGGGTGGCCTTTGTTTACAGGATTGACTGTAGTTGATAATACAAAAAATGTATATTAATTATTTATGGCTAAAGGCAAAAATATTAGAAACATATTAAGTTGACGTGTGGATTTAATACATAATTACAATTAGATGTTTTTAATGTCTCGTCAGCGATTTTGTTGTATTCTTTGCATAATTTAATGAAAATGTTGAAATGATTTTTTCTACTAAGGACAATGAGTGTTGAAGTTGCCAGTAAAATAAAGATCAGCGCCTAAAAGTAAAACAGTTTTATACATTGCTAACTTAAGGCCAACAGGCAAGCATGCAGATGGTCATAATGATCAATATGCATCTCAATTTGCAATGAAATAACTTGACATTGTAGTCTTCAAATCTGATTCGGTGTCTTTCTACATGTGAATGCTATTATATTCTGGCAAATGAAATCACTGTTTGTGTTGTAAAATTGGCATTATAGACCATGATACATTAAATACCAGTACAGAGACTTGTCAAACAAATGGTGAACAAAGGGTTTTGTCACGTATATCAAGAAAGCAGAAAGCATTTTGCTCATTTATTGTACAACATGTAGATACGTCCACACACTAACCAAAAATGTATACTTTTACTACCTTCAAATGTATGTAAAAAAAATAGTCAAATTACACAAGTCGGACACGAAGTCTTAAAGCCGCGACATGTACATGTATAAAGCGGTACTATGATAATATAGATGAAACTCCCTGAAATGGATCATTATTATTATAATAATTATTATTATTATGGTTGGGGCACTCTTACGAGCGGCCTTGGTAGCCAGTTGCTTTCTTGGGGCCTTGCCTCCAGATTTTCTAGCGGTCTGCTTTGCTCTTGCCATCTTTGTTTAGTAACGTAGAATAATGACCCTAGTACAAGTAGGAACGTTAAAATAAGCGCGATTGGAATCGCTGCGCGCTGATTGGACGTTCATTTTTCGTTCAAAAAAAACGGACAGAAAATGAACCAATCAGATTGCGGCTCTCAACGCCTGTTCGGCTTGCGTCCAAACAATCACAACGTGCGAGACTAGGGTCATTGAACCAATCAGCGAGCGGCTCTTAAAGGCCTGTTAGGCAGGCCTCGAAAATCGCATTTTTGCAAGTTAAATCACTTTCCCGTGCATAGATTGACAAAATACATGTTTTTATGAAACAACAGGTACATTTACCCCAGGAAAATCATAGTATTTACCACTCCATAGTCGACCTTTGAAAATCGCTCAAGACCTGTCTCCGTTGTTAAATCACTGATTCTTTTTCTCAGTTTATGCCGAACATCTGTTTATAGATTGTGTTTGTTATGTAGATGTTGCCTGTAGTGCATACTGGCACAGAAAGTTTAGTTACTATGGCCATTCGGTTGTAGTGTACATGCAATATACTTGTACATAACTCATTAGCAGATTTAACACATGCATGCATGCATGCCATTAGTATTCAGCATGCCGGACTGCTTTTCAGTTTGCATGTCAAGCTCGTAAACGTGTTAGTTCACGCGATAATGTTACATGTGCCCGCCCATAATTTGAATTTCTCAAGTAGAATATATGATCACAAAATTACTCTGTCCCTCTCTGAACAAGGTTTGAGTTCATAATCCGATACAAATTAATGAATTGCACTGGCAAGACAAAGACACGCTACAACTTCCACTAATATTTACTACATGCATGTATATGCAGGATGCAAACCCGGTGGGGGGATTTGGGGATTGAACAATTGAACCAGAGATGTAAAATCAACATGAAGTAATAGAATTGTCCTGAAAAGGACATGAAATTGTTTATTTCTTGACAGCAGCCTTCTTTGGTGTCTTGGCCTTCTTTGGCTTAGCGGCAGCCTTCTTTGGTGTCTTGGCCTTCTTTGGCTTGGCAGCTTTAGGCTTGGTGGCCTTCTTGGCGGGTGCCTTCTTCTCGCCGAGTTTAAAAGAACCCGATGCGCCGGTACCCTTAGCTTGCTTGATGGCACCGCTCTTCATGCCAGACTTGAGTGAGACCTTCAAGTGCCCGTTCACAGCGGTGGCGTTGGCCACCAACACTGTAGTTGGCCTGGATGTACTCGAGAATAGGCTGTACCGAGAGCAGCGTTAATTATCTCACTGTATTTGGGATGAGCGGCTGGCTTTTTAGGCTTAGAAGCCTTCTTAGCCTTAGCAGAAGCAGCGACAGCGTCAGTCATTTTCGTATTCACGGGAACATAATGAGTGCGTTAGAACTGTACAGGAAACAATATATTGGTAAGTAGGTCAGTCCGTCCCTAAAAAAAAAATGTGCGCGCGGACCAGACAGAAATACCGCAGGTGCGCAACATGCGCACTGCGTTTTGTGTTTTCTCTATCGGAAGATTGTCATCTTAATACTGGTTCAAATCACACAAAGTACATACCATTTTGAAGCTTAGGACTGCCGCTACAAGATGGTAATAGCATTTTCCCCTATCGTTCCATTTGAAAATGTTACGCGCATAAACATGACCCCGACAGTGAGCGACTAGCACTGCTGGTACGGTCTGGGCTATGCATTTTCGTTAATATTTACTGCAAAACCAGTCGCTCGCGCCGAAATACCCTGAAAATCGACACAGTGGCTAGTGTTATAGACACGAATGACAAAAATACTGAGTACTTTTATCCCAAAACTAGATTTATCCTAAATATCAGCGAGCCACGTGCATTTTTCGAAGTGTACGCATGTTTCAATGGGCCAGAAGACGGTTACTCACTACGAAATCGTGCCTCGACATTACGGGACGAGAACAGGAGGCGGACAAAATTGTCTTATTTTTCTTATTATTCGTATGCGGGCTGGACCACTGAAACCCCGCTAAACCGTGGCCCAATGCATTACATACATCATCATGATAAAGGGGCCGGTGAAAAGTCCAGCTTTGCAAGTGTCTGCCTCACGATGAAAAGCCACACAAATCGCACCGTTTTTGTCTAATGTCACATAATTGCATTTTAACTGCTTTTTAAATATTTTCTACAGAATCACATTTTTCAAGGAAATCTGCTGAATAAATGGTAAAAACTGGTCAGAAAAACAATGCTAAATAACTGCAAGTTAAATGCCTTTCCTTTTCCTAAGGGCCCTTACTTAATTCCACATTAATTTGATGTACAGTGGAACCCTGGAAAACCAAACACCCTCCAGACCAAGCAAGATGTTCTGTTTTATGAGATTTTTGGTTTTTAGTGGGAGTTCGGTTTTGAATGATAACTCTGCAAATAAATTACTTCAAATTGGTTGTTATGTAGACATTGATATCATTATAACAAAGTTTAATTGGTGATAATCTGTTTAGGTGTACTTGCATGATATTGTTTTGCAGTGATCAGGTTTCCAGGCTTTATCAAACTGAAATATCCAAGTCTTCATTCAGGACTTAATTTTACTTTAATTTTTAATTTGTCTGTTTTTCGGTTCAATATGACTCTAGTGGTGCAACAGTACACCGGTCTATTGCGATGCGGCGTCGGTCGATGGGTACTGTGGTACGGAACCACCATACCACGATAATTTCTTTAGTATTTGATCACGTATGTTAAGCACTGCCTTGTAAATGTGTACTGTATAAGTGAATATTCAAACACCTGTCACATGTCATTCATAGAAAACATGGAAGATTTAGAATTAGTGAAGTACAAAAAGGCAAAAAGTAGAGTTTGGGATAAGCGTGTTTTTAACAGTTTGTTGGGCATTCAACCTACTGAAATTCAAAATAAACATATATTTTCATCACAATCTACGTATTGCAATATTTATTGCAATATGGGGTGGCTGTATCGCAATATGGGTTTGACCGTATCGTTTCACCCCTATATGACTCATTGACTGAAAGCTACTTGGACTATTCCAACGTACATTCATGCATAAGTGGTGAGTGCTTGACGTTGACTGTATCATTTCTCAGTCCAGATGTATCTTATGTTTTGCAGCATGTGTCTTGAGAATAAAAAATAACTACCAAAAGTTACGTATGGTCGTTTGAGGAAGGCCATGATGAATGTCCTTACTTATGAAAAAAGGTTTGTGATACCACCATTACTTTTCTTTTGCTAATGCTCAAGGGTGGCTGTTCTTGTTTTCTGAAATGGCTTCGTTAATTTACAAGAATTTTTTATGTAGTTTCATTTTAACATATGTGTCATTACATTTACCATTGAATGTTCGGGGTAAACTGCATTTCATAAATTACATGTTATGTATTGCTCCCAGTCAGACATGCTGTTACACTGTCTCAGGTACAGTTCAGTATGTTTCAGTCCATACCATTACCATTCTATCAAACCCTAGTGACTTTGGCAATGTAAATTTATGCTTAGCATTTTTGGGTTGTTCACCAACACTATTCGACCTTGTTAAGATGTATATGACAATGGGATTTTGGGTTCAAATGTCATATCTGATTGAAAATGAGTAAATACCACATTCAGTTAGCGTGATGTTTGTAGAACACAATTCAAAAATTTTCTCAAGTTTATGAGGCACTTAATAAATCAGCGTCAGTTCAGATTTCAGACCTGAATTTCATCAAGCTTGGGTACATCTTTTTCACAAGAATGTGGTTTTCCTCAGATTTTTTTCAAAAAAAGGGGATGCATCTTATGCACCCCTGCATCTTTTTTTAGAGTCAAAAGTGGTACACAATTACAGTGCACTGTGTTCTTACTTGTTTTAATAATCCCCCTTTTATTACTAATTTTATATCATTTCATGCATACACTTATATACGCTAGAAAGTTTAGTAGAACTATGTGAGTAATCACATTCTGGCATATCATCTCTGGTGAGGAGCCAAGAATGGGTTAAATGAGAATGTCCAATTCTGCATACAGTAAATATCACCTCTTCCCAACGAATGGATCTATAAGAGGGGTGCCATTCACCTAAGTTTGACTTAGTGAAGTTTGTTGTTAATGTCAGCATCCCATTGGGATTGCCAGGAAGACCGGATGTGGTCAAATTAGATTTAAAATCAGTATAAGGAATGCTAACATTTGAAATTGGTAATTTAAGGGCAGATTTAGCAAGTGCAATATCCCTATCATTACCTTTAATACTCATTTGACCTGGGATCCAGCAAAATACAAATTCTATGGATGTACTGAGGCAAGATTCACTCAAGCGTATCACTGGGACTTTCCAAGTCCATATTGTGTTAAGTTTGTAAGGTAGACAATGAGTCTGAGAAAATTATGAAATGATTTTGATTTGATTCTTCAGCGAGATTGAGGGCAAGATCAATGGCTTTCATTTCATCTGAAAAAATAGATGACTTGTCTGGAAGACAGCATTTTTTAATTTCATTTCCAGATACTGCTGCAGCTGCAACAAAATCCCCATCTTTAGAGCCATCAGTATAAATTGACTGATGTGTATGATAATGCTCTTTGAGTTCATGATATTTAGCTTGGAAAGTGTTTTTGTCTGTATTCGACTTTTTGTCACAAGTGAGGTTGAAGCGAAACTCTGCTGACATAAGGGTCCAGGATGGAGTACCTGAAAACTTTGTACTCTGCAATGGATTCCATATCAAGATCCTCAACGAACTGAGACATACGAATACCAAGGGGTGGAATTACATTTGGTCTCTGTTTAAACAGATTTTTAAATAAAGGGTTAAAAATAATACGATGTGTAGGGTTAAAAGGATTAGATTTGAGTTTTAAAATATACTGAGCAGCAAGTTTTTGCTGTATAAAATAAAGGGAATGTTCGTTTGCCTCAACATAGAGGCTGTTTACATGGAAAGTTCTAAATGCCCCAAAGACTAGTCTTAAAGGATTAGATTTGAGTTTTAAAATATACTGAGCAGCAAGTTTTTGCTGTATAAAATAAAGGGAATGTTCGTTTGCCTCAACATAGAGGCTGTTTACATGGAAAGTTCTAAATGCCCCAAAGACTAGTCTTAAGACGTTGATTATGTATAGAATCTAGGAGTTTTAAGTAAGATTTCCTGGCTGATCCATGTACAATGGATCCATAGTCCAGTTTTGAACGAACAAGAGATCTATATAGACGTAAAAGAACTTTTCTGTCAGCTCCCCAATCAGAGTGAGCGACAACTTTCATAAGGTTTAGAGCCTTCTGGCACTTCTTTTTAAGTGCTTTAATATCGGGAAGGAATGCAGGTTTGGAGTAAAATATCACTCTGAGAAATTTAAATTCTGGGACAGCCTCAACTGGTGTGTTGTCCAGATGAAGGCTTGGTTCTGGATGTAAGGCACGAAGATTGCAAAAATGCATACATCTGGTTTTGGATTTTGAGAACTTAAAGCCATTTTCATCTGACCAAGTTTGAAGTTTATTAAGACATTGTAGTATCTGTCTTTCAATGATGTTCATGTTTCTAGATTTAAAACATATAATAAAATCATCTACGTAGAGGGAGCAGTCTACTCCAGGATTAATAGCTTTAACTGTGCTATTGATTTTGATACTGAATAAAGTGACCGACAGGATACAGCCCTGCGGTACACTATTTTTTGTCCGTGTGGATCTGACAGACTGTTACCAACACGGACTCGAAATACACCATCATTTAAAAAAACAATAAAAAGTGGAAGGCGGCCTCTGAGACCAAACCCATGAAGATCTTTTAATATGCCATATTTCCATGCACTTTCAAGGTCCAAGAATACAGCCACTGCATGCTGTTTGTTTATAAAACCTCTCTCAGAAGTTTCGAGGCGCACACGGTGGTCAACTGTACCACGCTGGCGACGGAAACCACTCTGTTATTGAGTTTGTTTATCCTCGCCACCGGGTTATTCCCATATGGGCGAGCATTCACTATCTTTAACAATAAACTATGATATGAAATATAGCCTGTTTTTATAAAAACAATATTTTAAAACAATCTAATAGGGGTAGGCTATTTTAGTGAACGTTTGTATGTGTGTCTATTTTTTAACTTAGTATATAAGAACTATTATAATATACTGCTTTATTCTATTACTTTTTTACAGAAAAAAGGGGGATCTATATTGTTATATAACTATTTTGTTTTATTAATTTGTTGTGTTATTCTTTATTTATTTTGATAAAACTATTCTGTTTTACTGCTTCTTTAATATAACTTATAATTAACTATTGTATTTCATAACTTGATTGATAAAAAAGGGAGGGATCTGTGTTATTTTGTTTTATCTATTCTGATTTAAATTCTGGGAGTGGGATTTATAGCTATTTTGTTTTGTTTTTTGATATAGCTATTTCATTTATTAAAAAATGACTTGTTTTTTCTATTATTGCTACTACTGAACATAAGACTACCATCCTGACATTCATATAACTGGATTTATTATAATTAAAGAGATAAAAAGTTTTTGCCCACTTGGATACCATAGTAAATAAGTACTTTCCGATATGTGGTTTGCATTCTCTTTTACAACATATATAAGAGGATGCAAACTCTTGAGTGATTCTGATATAGCGTGTGCTTCATCTAGAGATCAGAATCACTTGTTTTTTGCGGCCAGCCGCATTTATAAAAGTATGATGAAGTCTTTGATACATACCGGAAAGTATGATGGTTTCAAAAATAACCCCCAGGACCTAAATTATAATTATTTAATTAAATTCATCTTTAAAAAAAATATGAATAATTCAGGACTGGTAGTCATTAAAAAATTTGTTCACCCTCTGTGTAGTAATTAAAACAATAATTAAAATAGTAAGGGATAAAAAATAATGTCTTCTGGGGGAGCAAACAAAAAACGGCAAAATTTATAGGGCCATAAAAATAACTAAGTACAAGGGGACAAAAAGTGATAACTGTTAAAATTATATTATATATGCATATTTACAACTAAAATTCTTTCTACACAGAGGGATGAGACTGTATTTAAAATAGGAGTAATATAATATTAAGATCAGTTTTTCGATCAGTGATGTTGGTGGATCAGGTAAAGGCAACTTAAAACAAATACGCCCCAGTTTTCATACGGACTTAATGGATAATTCTGTGTTGATAGTGCATGCCATGATTCCAAAGACTGTGGGCGTTATAGTCTACACAGTACTTTGGTGGCATGCACTATTTGTATAGTGATATATTATTGGTGTTTACTGGGTTTGAAGTTTTTGTAGGGGTAATAAAATGTACTGATGGTCTGATAGTGAACTTAGCACTTTGATCAGTCCGATCAGTTTTAGGAAATTATAATAAAATGGGCCTGTCATTGAATATTGTGATCCAAAGTGTGGCCTAGAAGCTCAATCTGGGCTCAGTCATGTTTATTGGCCCATGACTGTTAATTGAGCTATCTGGTCACACCCAGACCCCAATAACAACTGTTATTTAACTGGTAGGGTTTTAACTGGGGCGATTTGTTTTACATTTCAGTACTCCTGTAGTGGGTGGGCCAGAGTTCTCTCCCTTTCCCAGACCAGACATAAGTGTACTAGATTGATGGAAAAAGGTATTTTTTATTAGATATAATTGATTTAACTCATTCATTTTGTATTTGTTTCAAAAAAAAGGAAAAACAGTAAAGGATAGGGACATTAGACTGTTTTTCTTAAAGGTCTACACCTTTATATATATTGAATAATGAAAAGGTACTTTAAGATTAAACTAAGACATTAACTGCTATGAGGTATAATTTTACCTCTGTAATAAAGATGTTTGTTATTACTTAAAAAATTAAAAATAATGAGTATTTATATTAAAGGGTTTGTATATGTATATTATTATTGTCAAAGAGGCAATGCTAGACTTAAAAAAATATATATCTATAATAAAGAGATTATTGCAGCCCAACTGATTGTGCAGTAAATAATTGATTAATAGCATTTGTAAAATATTTCATGTAAGAATAGAGGTAACATGAAATTAAAAGAAAAAAAAATGATTATTTGATAATAAAAGTTTTCTGTTGATAATGAACCATATGATACCATTTTATATAGATAATTCCTGTATCATGTTGTTAAAAATGGATTATTCCTTAGAATAGTTTGTTATTATACTAAAATAAATGTCAACATGTTTAAAATAACTCATGTGTCAACAAGGACCACTTAAAATAAAAAAGAAAAAAAATTAAAAAAGATACATGTACTTTATCTTTAATGCAGGAACCACAACAGTTGGGCTGCCTGTGCACACATGTCTGGACCTGGGGCCTTAGATTTTATTTGTCATCTGACAAGATTTTATGTATTTTTCCAAGGCTTGGTAGACTGAGCTTTTTACTGCCCCGCTTAGATTGAGAATATTCTCAGGATTAAAAACCAAGCCTACGTTTACAAGGGCAGCTTTTAGCTCTAGTCTGGGAGTGAAGTGAACCCCACAGTATAGCAGATAGTGACTGGTTGTGTTCAATACTCTACACTGGGCGCAAATAAGGTCCAGTCCCAGGATATGTTTCCCCTGGGCTCCAGACAACAGATTTGCCCCCAGTCTCAGACGGGTGATGCACTTGTCTATCCTTTGATCTGAGGAATAGACATCAGGCCATCTGAGCCCCACTGAGTATTGGACAGAATCACAGCCATCCTGTTTCACGCTGGAATAATAACTCCTCCAACGCTTAATAGACTGTGACCTGACCAATGAACTTACCTCAGTGGGTGAGAGATTGACTTTAGTATCTACAGTCACATGATCCAGGCCAGATTTGGCAGCTCTGTCCGTTGCCTCATTTCCTTCCACACCTATATGAGCTGGGCACCAAACTAGAGTAATATCCAGACCGGCTTGTTGGATGGAATAATTTAGGATAATTTTTTTCTAAAAGGTCTGGTCTGGATTTACTGTGATAATTTTGAATTGATAGCAGTGCCGAAAGTCAGTCCGAATAAATAACGAATTTTTTGGTTGATGATGAAAGACTCAGCACATTGAATTGATTAGCGCTATCATTTCTGATGAATAGATTGAAAGATTATCAGAGAGTCTATCAACAGAAGAGAAGTTTTTTGAAGGTATATAAAAAGCTGCTGCAACTTTGCCAGAATTTGGGCATTTAGAACCATCCGTATAAATACTTAAATAGTTATTGTAAAATTGTTCAATATGTAAGTTAACATGAATTTTACTTAGGTGTGAAAGATCTGTTTTTAAGTTTTTTATGGAGAGTGATAGGTCTATATGAGGTGGGGACATTAACCATGGATGTTCAATTACTGGCCTGGAATCTGCTACCTGTATGTCTTTGAGGCCGAATCCCTCCACCAAGAGTTGAGTAAGGGCCCCAATGGGGGGGGGCATTTTTTTGTAAATGCTCTTTGTGAAGTGACCGGTCCCAAAGATCGAGTTCACGGGGTTATTTCCCCTCGACTGTGCTCTGGCCCAGTATTTGACAGTATGGGCCATGTGCCTGATAGCTAGGGGAAGTACACCGGCTTCTGCTTCCAGTTTATGTGTAGGGGTGGAGCTCAGGGCCCCAGAGCTATCCTAAGGGCTTTATATTGAATTTGATCCAGTTTTTTAGTAGATATGGGGCAGCGTTGGCATAAATTTCTGCACCGTAATCAATTTTGGATCTAATAAGTGATTTATATAGGAGCAGTAAACTTTTTTTATCTGCACCAAAGTCAGTATTTTTGAGTATTTTCATCATGTTAAGGTTTGTGGCCTACACTTTTTGATTAGGTATTTTATATGTTGCCTAAAAGTCAAATTTCTATCTAAAATCATGCCTAAAAATGTTGTTGCTGTTTCAAAATTGATTTGTGTACCACCTAGGTGTATGTCTAATTTATGCTGCCGCTGATTGCCAAACAAAATACCGACAGTTTTTTCTTTTGATATTTTAAATCCCCAATCTTGTGCCCATTCCCAAATCATGTCTAACCCTTTTTGTGTCTTTTTGGCCATTATTTTCATATTTTTGTCTGTTATCCATGTGCCTGAATCATCTGCAAATTGATTAAGAGACATGTCGGATTTTAAAATGGATACAGGTAGATTATTAATTAATAAATTAAATAAGAGGTGAGAGAATCGCGCCCTGAGGGATACTTCTCGAGACATTTTCTTGATCTAAGAGGGTACCATTCACCCTTACTTGAATTTTGCGCCCTTCTAGGAAAGACCTGAGGTATTGGAAGCAAGCTCCCGTTACACCATATTCTTTTAGT
This sequence comes from Lutraria rhynchaena, assembly GCA_008271625.1. Classification (NCBI taxonomy): domain Eukaryota; kingdom Metazoa; phylum Mollusca; class Bivalvia; order Venerida; family Mactridae; genus Lutraria; species Lutraria rhynchaena. Next base: position 751,584 of record VIBL01000190.1, on the reverse strand, counting down.
TTAAAAAGTACACCGAAGTGCCAAGTTAAATCAAATGCTGCCTGAAGGTCTAAGAAAATGGCAAGCACAGCGCGGCCTCTGTTTTTGGCCGAAATGATGTCATGTTGTAATCGAGCTAATTGGTCTAAAGTGCTCCTTCCCTTTCTAAAGCCAGATTGAGAGAGATTGAGGTAATTATTAAATTCAATATGATGGTTAAACGGGCCTTTACCATCGCCTCTAGCAATTTCCCAGGGTGAGATGTAAGGCTTATTGGTCTGTAAGATTTTGGTTCTTCACTACTTTTGTCAGGTTTTTTGATAGGTATAATGCAAGCTTCTTTTCAATTTGTTGGATATTTGCCTTCACTACACACCCTGTTATAAAGATTAAGCCAAATATTTAAAGTTTCATCTGACATATGTTTAAACATTGAGTGTGAAATTTTGTCTAATCCAGGGGCGGAGTTGCGTCTGTCATGAATACATTTTTTAAGTTCTAGTAGTGAAAAAGGTTTGTTTAAAGGTGTATCTTTTAGCCCCGGCTCATTTACTTTATAGCTATGCTGTGACTCGAATTGTTTTTGATATGCCTAAGTTTCAGGAGGTAGATTTGAGTCACTTGACACTTCTTTGTAATGTTTTACTAAAAATTGAGCCTTTTCAAAGGGTGTTTTTGCGATTTCATTTTCATATTTTAATAATGGTACAGGGTTAATGATTTTGCCTGTTAATTTTTTAATTTTGTTCCAAAATATTTTGGAATTGGCTTGAGGAAAAGTAATGGATTCACAAAATGTTTGCCAATTCTTTTGTTTTGCTTCTATAATTGTTCTTTTTGCTTCTTTTAATTTTTTAATATTATCAGGACAAGGATTTCTTTTTGCCCTGTTCAAAGCTTTTTTTCTGCCCTGCCCTGAGTGCCGTCATTGAATAGAATCAAATCATGATTTTCAGCCCATCCCAAAATATCCTCCCCATGACGGTCTATAAATAATGATCCCCACTCAACATTGTGAGCCTTAAAATCCCCTGTTATAATACTGTTAATTGCCTCATTTTGAGTTGGAAAGCTCTTTATGATGTGATCTAAAGATTCAAGATCACATCCTCTGGAATAAATATTTGCCAAAAGTAAAGATTGTTTAGATAAATGTAATTTAATTAATTGGTATTCTATTTTAGAGTTACCATTTTGATCCCTGAGGTTGTCTACCCTGATGTATTCATGATTCAATGAGTTTTTGATATAAATTGCCAAACCACCACATACAATTTTTTGTTCCAAAAAAGGTTTGTATTCCAAATTGTATTCAGGAATATTTGTTGATATCCTACTATTAAACTTAGCCTCCTGGATACATAAAAAATCTACATTTGGATTTTTATCTAAAAGAAGTTTTAATTCAGAAAGTTTTGGAGCGGTTAATGGACGGTTAAAAAATTAAATCGGGGCGGAGCTCGTTTAAGTCAATGTCTATGGGCACCCCATGGATGATCATGTCTGTGACTCAGTCCTGTTGGGGTAGCGTTGCCACTACCCCAAAGTTCCCGAGCCACAGGTTGTGGTCATTTATTACCTTTGCCAGAGGTTCTACCCCCGGGAATTCCAACATCACTGATCCTGAGGACAGAGGTGTCACCCGCTGAACTAAAGGCATTTTAGTATTGATGATTTTTCCCAGTTTTATAACATTCATCTGGGACAGTAGGCTCTCCGGACCCCTGGATTTCAATATACAGATATATTTGTTAGGGACCTTCACTCGATGTTAGTCCCTGGGGTCCAGAGTAGATCCCACCAGCCTGCTTATGTCCAGCGGGTGCCTGTTTGGGTTTAGACTCCTCGGTTTATTCTGAAACTCCCTGCCAGCCATGGTAGATATATATTATTATAATTGAAAAATGTAAAGAAAATTGTAAGGAAAAAATGCTTAGCAGGGAGGATAATGTATTAAATAAATGGAATTGTTTTAAATATAGTTATTATTTTATTACTTGGATAAAAAGAAAAAGAACAGACGGGTAAGCAAAAAGGAAGGACTATTGGACTATGCAGAGGACTACTGTAGCAAATTACAACAACAATAAAGAAGTTACTCCGTTTGTAAATGTTTGTCCTTCAAGTACTTTGATTTATGAGAAGTTTAAAATTGATTATACGTCGTACTAAAATGAAACAGAAAGGAGGAATGTATATTATGTGTTTGTTATAATTTTTGAAAGATGGTCGATACACATATAAAGGTAAACAAACTCAATACTGTAGTAGTTATAAAGAGGAAAATTTTTGTAACCGGAAGTTTTTGTCCGAAACAACCTACACTTAAAAAACAAAGCAGATAAAGAAGCTTCCGGGAAAGTCAAAAAGTCAAAGATGAGATAATACCAATATATCGGAAATTTTGTGGTTGCTAAAGGTAAGAAATGTAGGACACACTCTGGTGTAGTAGGGAGGAGGTCGACGACTTTGTACATTGACATTCTTTTATCTATCTATATTACGGCCAGCAAGGATTAATTACCTAAGCCAAGGGCTCTTTATACAGGATGGCACCTGCCATACATAGGCAAACTTCAGAGAGCTAGAGAGAGAGGTGAGAGTAAACAAACTAAACATTCTTTGGAGTTTCATACCTTCAGTCAACATAAGACTTTTCACAATGTATGAATATCCATGTACATGTATTCAACACAACAGAGGGGATACTTCAAGAGCTTATGCTCACATTTTATGAAACCTTCAAAACAGTGTAGAATACATATCCAACTTTCTAACTAGCTACTTGATGAACTCTCCAACACCCACATAAAGATTGTGCCAGCTATATCAATCTCAAAGGACAACTAACAAATAAGGTTTTTATTGTTACTTCATATTGCGGTAGTATCTTATTGCATATGATTTTGGAGCCATTTAAGGTTTAACAGTTGTAAGTGAATGCAATATCTAATTTTAAGATTGTCTTTCTCTGTTTGTCTTTGAAGTTTGAATCTGTTCACATGAGATGTACTTTTTAATATTTTTGTCTCTGGGGTTTAACATGGTAACAACAAGCTCATTCAGCATAAATGGTGGAGGAACATCCCAGGTACAAGCCTGAGTAGAACCACAGACCTTCTGTAAGCTAACGGGACAGCTTCCTCACATTTGAAATTTGGACCTATGCAGGATTACTTGCAAAGGTAGCCATGTTCGAGGTTACTAGATAAAAGGAGCCATGTTTGGCATCACTTGAAACAAGAGGGCCAAGATGGCACTTTTTCACTCATCTTAGTAAAGATTGCAACTGATATTATTAATACAAACATTCTGACAAAGTTTGAGGATGATCCCATCAAAACTGTGGTCAAGATTTTCCAGTGATTTAAACTGGTGACCTAGATTTTGACCCCAGATAACCCATGATCGAACTTAACCAAGATATCATTAAGACAACCATTTTGGCATGGCTTGTTGAAACTCCAAACAAAACTGTGACCTATAGAGTTTTTCAAAAGATTTGACCTGGTGATCTAGTTTTGACCCTAGATGACCCATGTTCGAACCTGTCCAAGATATCATTAAGACAAGCATTTTCACAAGGATTAGTGAACGTCCAATTAGAACTGTAACCCCTAGAGTGTTAAGAAGGTTTTCAAAAGATTTGACTTGGTGATCTAGTTTTTGACCCCAGATGATCCATGTCAAATCCTGTCCAAGATATTATGAAGACAAGCATTTTGACAAGGATTAGAGAACCTCCAATTAGAACTGTGACCCCTAGAGTGTTAACAAGATTTTTTTCTATGATTTGACCAGATGACCTAGTTTTTGTTCCAAGATGAGCCATGTTCGAACTTAACCAAGATATCATTAAAACAATCATTTCAACAAGGTTTGGTGAAGATCCAATCAAAACTGTGACCCCTAGGGTGTCAACAAGGTTGTTCAATGATTTGACCTGGTGACCTAGTTTTCAATTCCAGATAATCAATGTTCAAACTTGTCCCAAGATATTAATGAAACAAACGTTCTGACAAAGTTTGATGAAGATTCAATCAAAATTGCAACCTCTAGAGCATTAACAAGGTTTTCTGGTGCGCTGACGTAGTGACCTAGTTTTTGACCCAATATGACCCATACTAACAAAGTCTTACAGGATCATTAATACCAACATTCAGACAAAGTTTCATGAAGATCCAATCAAATCTTTGATTTTTGGAGTGTTAACAAAATTTCCATTCTGTTTGAGCTGGTGTCCTAGTTTTTGACCCCAGATGACCCATATTTAAAGTTGTCCAAATGATCTATGTTCAAGCTTGTTCAAGATATCATTAAGGCAAACATTCTGACATGGTCTGATTTTTTACCTAGTTTTTTACCCAAGATGACCCATGTTCAACCTTGTCCAAGATATTATAAAAACAAACCACATGACAAAGTTTGATGAAGATTCAATCAAAATTGCAACCTCTAGAGCATTAACAAGGTTTTCTTGCGCTCTGATCTAGGGACCTACTTGTTAACTAGAGATGACCCATATTCGCACAATTTTACAAGATCATTAATACAAACATTCTAACAATGTTTCATGAAGATCCAATCAAAACTTGTCCGAGATATCATTGAGACAAACATTCTGAACAGGTCTGATGAAGATTCGCTCAAAAGTGTGATCACTAAACATTAACAACCCCCAGGTGTAGATGCCAGACGCCAGAGAAGACGGACTGATCACTATAGCTCACCATGCACTACGTGCTCAGGTAAAACATACTTTTTGCCATTGGAAACGTCACTGAATATTGTTCATCGAAACGGCCAAAAAAACCCTGCTGTTGTTGAATTATTAAAGTTTTCGCTATAGCTAAATATATTTTAAAGCTGCAGGACATTTTTTCAAAAAATACTTTTTTTACAGCAGGCTGTCAACTGACTTTTTGTGTTAATATAGGAAACAAGAGGGCCAAGATGGCCCTTTTTCGCTCACATGAGTAAACAATGCAACTTTTATGGTTTTTACTGTGATTTGACCTGTTGACCTAGTTTTTAACCTGAATTGACCCATGTTCAAACTTGTTCATGATATCATGATAACAAACATTCTGACACAGTTAAACACAGATCCAATTAAAACTGCGACCTCTAAACGGTTAACAAAGTTTTCCGGAAATTTGACCTGGTGACCTAGTTTTTTTATCCTAGGTGACCCATGATCGAACTTAATCAAGATATCATTAAGACAATCATTTTCACCAGGTTTGGTGAACCTCCAATCAAAACTGACCTACAGAGGGTTAACAAAGTTCTCCAAAGATTTGACCCGGTGACCTAGTTTTTGACCCCAGATAATCCATGTTCAAACTTACCCAAGGTATCATTGAGACAATTATTTTGACAAGGTTTGGTGAAGATCCAATCAGCGCGTTAACAAGGGTTTTCTATGATTTGACCTTGTGACCTAGTTATTGACCCCAGGTGACCCATGTTCGAACTTAATCAAGACAAGCATTTTGACTAGGTTTGGTGAAGGTCTAATCATTATTGTGACCCCTAGAACGTTATCAATGTTTTTCTATGATTTGACCTGGTGACATAGTTTTTGACCCCAGATGACCCATGTTCGAACTTAATTAAGATATGATTAAGACAATAATTTTGACAAGGTTTGGTGAAGATCTAATTAAAACTGCAACCTCTAGCGCGTTAACAAGGTTTTCTATAATTTGACATGGTGACCTAGTTTTTGACCTCAGATGACCCATGTTCTATCTTAATCAAGATATCATTAAGACAAGCATTTTGACAAGGTTTAGAGAAGATCCAATCAAAACTGCAACCCCAAGCGCATTACCAAGGTTTTTCTATGATTTGACCTGGTGACCTAGTTTTTGACCTCAGATGACCCATGTTCTATCTTAATCAAGATATCATTAAGACAAGCATTTTGACAAGGTTTGGTGAAGATCCTATAATAACTTTGACCCCTAGAGTGTTAACAATGTTTTTCTAGGAATTGACCTGGTGACCTAAGTTTTGATCCCAGATAACCCACGTTTAAAGTTGTCCAAGATATCATTGAAACAAACATTCTGATCAGGTCTGATGAAGATTTGCTCAAAAGTGTGACCATTAGAGCATTAACAACCCCCAGGTGTGGACAACGGACGACAGAGTAGACTGACTGACTGATCACTATAGCTCACCGAGCACTATGTGCTCAGGTGAGCCAAAAAATATAGGAAAAAATATATATAGGACTTTTTGCCTCAAAATACAGGAGGATTGGGTGTTGTTTTTAAATATAGGAAATATAAGATAAAAAAGACAGTATCAAGAGGTTTGTTAGTGACCATTAACAATAATTCAGGTTTGTGCTTTCTTCCAATAAATTATAAAAAAAAATCAACAATCATAGAAGCAATTTCTTTTTTACACAATCTGCATGGTAAATATTTTTAACATTAAATTTACAGTAACAAAACTGTAACTATTGAACTACAGCATGGTCATGGGGATTTATTCAAGCACAGTAATGTACATCACTTCACTGATCAGGCTAAACCTTAGCATAATATTTGCAATATTAGATATATTTTGTTTAACAATGTACAGTCAAACCTGTGAACAAAGGCCACCTTTAGGAAAGACAAACTGTGGCCTTTATTGACAGATTGCCTTTGTTCAGAGGTCAGTTTGTTCTAAATAATCAGTGATAGTTTTTCAAAGAAAAGCATTAAGTGGTCTTTATTCAGAGGTGGCTGTAAACACAGGTTTGACTGTAAATGTGCCATTTTAGATAAAAATTTAAATGGTTCTTCATAACCAGTTCATATACAAAAAATAAGTATACCTCAAGAAATTTTAATGTAAAGCTCATCAATGTTAAACATGTGTCCATAGTGTTTTAATAATAAAGAGAAATAACTATGCCTACAGTATGTAATTTCTTTTATTAGAGACAAAAAATAGGTAATGTAAACAGTAAATAATTGTTTCATATTTGCTAATATATTGGTGTTTTCTTAGGAAGGACAACATTAATGTATCGGACATTACTAGAAGTGTGGTAACAATTATATAATAACCATGGCATTTGCTGCTAGATTACTTGCAATGAAAGTTCATTTATTTATTGGCAATGATTATTTCAGTAAAAATTGCATACATAAAATGCACAATTTTATGTCAATTTTGTATCACAAAAATATGATTATCCAAAAAATTGTTATCGTACAATTAAAAACATTTCAACATATTTCAACACTATAAAACAATAAAAAACAATAGGCACTTCAAAAATTCAAGAAAACTCAAACATTTAAGACACATTTTAAGCATTTGTTTTGCTTTCAAAGAACTTTTTAATTTGTGATGTACATTACAATATGAAAAATGACAAAAGACTTCAAATATTCTTATCAGCTTGCTTAAATGATGGATGAATGTTGAGGAATGGAAATTATACAATATATACGACATAACTACTTTGAGGAAATGAAACAGGACATTTAGTACTTTAATATATAGTATTGAAATTACAACAACAATTGCTGGCGGGCAAAAATTGACAAGACCTTTTCCAAGTCATTGCTCAGGATGATAAACATCCTTCCAAATTAACTGGTTTTAAGAGGACTTTAATAATCCAAAATTGCCAAATGGCAACATGTAAGAGTATGCTAAGGATTTATTATCATCCTGAAAAGGTTGTCCATTGCTTTTTTCAGGGAATGACCTTGACATTTTGAATGGGCCCAGGGTCATAAGAAAGAGAGATGTGTTGAATGCCTGACATAAACCAAAGAGTGACCTTGACCTTTGAGATATGGATGTGGGTCTTGCACATGACACACCGTCTCATTATGGTGAACAATTATGTCAAGTTATATTAAAACCCATTGGTTCATGAAGAAGTTATGGTCCAGACAAAGTCAGATATAACAAAACCTCATGGAGAACAATTATGCCATATTGTTTTAAAATCCATCAATGCTGAAAGTAGTTACAGTCTGGACAAGGTAAAACATGCCAAGTTTTGCCCTTTAAATCCCTAAGTGTGACCTTGACCTCTAAAATATGGTCTCATGCATCATACAACTTCATATCATAGTGAACAATTGTTTGAGGTAATCTTAAAATTCATATATGCATAGGGAAGTTATGGTCCCAGGTAAAACATGCAAATAATCCTTTTAATCCTAAGTGTGCCTTGACCTTTGAAATATGGACCTGGGTCTTGAACATGACACACTGTCTCACCATGGTGAACAATTGTGTCAAGTTATTTCAAAATCCACTGATGCATGAAGAAGTGATTGTCCAGACAGTCAGATATAACAAAACCTGCCAATTTTTGGCCTTTATACCCCAAAGTTTGTCCTTGACCTCTAAAATACTGTCAATTATCTAGTAAATCACACCAGGTCTCATCATGGTGAAAATTATGCCTAGACGTTTTAAAATTCATTGATGCTTAGGGTAGTCATGGTCTGGAAAAAACAACTAACACACAGACGCATGCATGGATGCACTGACGCTCATGCACAGAACCGCCATTTTGACAACTATGTCAAGCTATATAAATAAGAGAAAAATAAGATATATTGAAATACAAGGGAAAAACCTCAAACATATAGAAAAATACAGGAATATAGGAATCAGTTGACGGCCTGTTATAGGTATGACTCTATAAAATACCTAACTAATGAAATTGTACCCTATTTCATGAAAGAGCGATGAAATATTATACAAAATCCATGTATGAAAAATAGTTATAACATTGTTTCTCTCATGTTAGTAGAATACTTACTGACTTGCATAAAAATAATTTTAATACTATAAATTTGTAGAAAAATGTCCTACAGCTTTAATTAAGATTTTGAAGTAGTAATTGATGATTTTTCATTGCATGGCAGATTAATTTTCAAAAGGATAATGCTGCAGACAGCAAAATAGCCGTAGGGGATTGTTGTATGAGACCTTGTATTCTTGGCTCTTGTATTCAACTAGGTGAAGAAAGTGTGGGCGAGAAGGTTTGGCAGGATGAAGAGAGTCTTCACTGGTGTGGATGCATTCTGTGCTCATCAGACGCGGTTGTGAGATGATGCCAATGGAGAATTGCAAGACAACACTGCTATCATCCAGGTGGAATGACCTCAGGTCTACAACCTCTGGAAGTGTCGATCCATGAACTGATGATGGGTATCCTTCAGCAGAAATGGACCAAGTGGTATGCGGACAGCCAACATATATACACGCCCATTGGCAGAATTCGAAATCCTGAGGTAGATGAGATCTGTAAATGGATGGGCCATGCCTGTGATGAAATGGACATCATTGATAAAGCCTTCAAGAAATGTTGCACAGCAAAACCTCATTATCTCAAGGAGTCATTGGTATAGACTAACAAAATGCTCGTGATAAGCCCAGTGCTCGTAATAAGTATTGTATCATGCCTGAACTAGCTATTTACATAATATTATGAAATGCTTAAGTAAATTGAAGTCAGAGAAAATATATGTATATCATAAAAGGGATAAACATAGAAATGAGCATCCTGCAGTTTCTAGAAAAAGATGCCTCAGTAGTAGAAATGGAAATGGAAATGCAGAAATTTATCCCTTGTGAGTTTGGATCCGCAGAAATAAAAACTGCAGATATTAATCTTTCCATTTTTTGGCCATAACACAGATTTTTTTTACCGCAGAAATAACCCGCTATGCAGTATTTTATTGTTTCAATGTGTGAAAATCAACTACTTGATTGAAGTTTGTTCATTATTGTGTAACTTGCACTTGTCGGCATGTAAATATCATTGTATTCAGTGCAAACTTGATACAACATGACTCTACTCAAGATAATCAAAGTAATTAACACTAACAGTTAAGCCTTGTGACCATCATTTTTACTTGAGAAATTGAGATAAAGATGCTCGTAATAAGCATGGAAAATTATATACAACTAAGTACAAAATCGAACTTTAAACACTCCTTGAGACAAGTTGGTTGTTTGTGATAGCGATGCTCTTAATATTGATTTATTGTATATCTAACAACCCTGATGGTAATGAATCTATAAGAACCAGGGATCTGATCACTACATGAGAACAATGATGATGACGATTACGATGATGAAAAAGACTGTATAACAATGCATATTACACTGATATAGGGCTGTCATGATACACGTACCTCACGATACAATACCTATTGCAATACTAACTTCTTGAAACAATACACACTGTGACACGAAACTAGGGGATTATTGAAGTCTACACCTTCGATCTAACCGCAGCTTCAAATCATTTTGACCATACTGTTTATGTTGTAAATGAAACCAGAACATGTGCTGTGAATGGTTACACGCATGGTGTAGCTATACACAGTATATATAAAGCGAATAAATCGATACCAGTCACAGTTGCCTAGTATATGAATATTCATATCATCGCTATAAATAGATCTAATAACAACTTGAAAATGATTTCAAAAGTAAGTTTAAAAGTATACAATTATTGCTATTTTTAGCGCAGAGTTGAGTACTGAATAAAAATCTTATAAACAATGCACCATACCCGTACCATACATTTGAAACTTCGTACTGTGGATCGACCGCGAGGTGCCATTCTATGCAACAACATAACAGACAATGAATTTGATAAGTTTGATGCATCTGATGACAAAGGAGAATTTGAAGACCTTGATGAAGGAGACCTTCCACTTTCCAATACAGTGCAACCTCTCCAAAGCAACACCCTTTGGGAGATGCAAAATTATGCCGTTGTTGAGAGGTTGCCACTCTAGAGAGGTTAAATAAATAGTCAAGTCGAACAGCGGGGGAAAAGCATGCTGTTGTTGAAGGGAGGTTGTCACTCAAGAGAGGGCTGCTCTGGAGGGGTTGCACAGTATATGTAGAAAATAGACAATCCTTTTCAGCACTACACACATTTGGAAATTACTATCAGAATTTCAAATTTTCACACAAAAAACAAACTCAGTCAAAATTCCTTTCGCATCAATTTATTTTTGCTACCCTATGACAGCTAACAATTTAGTTGCCTTATACCTCAAATTACATAAATATCACATTTTTGTAATATTTATGAAGCAAACAAAATTTTTACCTCAGTCATATACGTGTCTATTGTAATAGATATTAAAGAAAATATTTAAAATTGAAAAAGAAACAGACATCTTAGAATAAGAAATACTCAAATGCCCAAACAAAACAAGACCTATCACTGAATTGTGATTAAACACCCCAGCAAAAATTAGTGGACAAAGTGCAAGTGAGCATTTCCACAGTGCATGCAAATAGTTGACTAGAGTATTAAGTTTGTGTATTGGCATATTCAGGCAATGGTATAAATTTGTACTGCATAGTAGTAAATTAAACGGAGTATAAAGTTTTATTTTCTGATATAATACAGTATCCAACCACAATGTATACAGAAAATTTGAAAAAGTGTGCACAAGAAATGTTAAAGAAATATTCACCACAAGATTCTCTATCTTATGGGGACAGACCGTGCAACTGACCAATCAACCAACCGACCAACCAGCTGAACAACAACCAGGGCAATTCCAGTATACCACTGAAAACTTCATTTGTGGAGTAATAAAAACTCCATACCCTTTATTTGTATGAAATAGTTACCTATTTAGTTACAATTTATTTTTTAAACATACAATATATTACAACAGTTTATGTTTTTACAAGATATTTTCAAGAAATTAGAGGCTGATAGAAAAAAAGAAAGGATGTGAGAAGGTAAAAGTCTGAGCCAGATCTGTCAGTAACCACATTTAGTGGTATGCTGCAAGTAGCAAGTGTGATGGAGATTTGGTCCTACAGAAATGGCTGTCAATAATGAACCATGTAGATCTATGTCCATGAAGGTCATGGTGACTATTTTCCATGATGTGAACACAGAGATATTGGACTATGACAGTGGATGGAAGAAGGTACCAGACCAAGTTTAAATTACTGAAAAGGGAGACAACTGAGAAAGATCTGAATTGACAAGCAACTTATGTGACTACCTATACTGAGTTTAAATGTACAGGAAGCTTTTCTGACCGAGAGGTCTCTGAGGACATGGTAGAGAATGTGTAACTGGGTTAGCCCAGTGGATGCAAGATATGAAATATACAGGAAAAGAAGGCAAGGGTTCACACACAATGAAGTTTATGCATTATTAATTCAATTTAAAAATACATGTGGTAATGTTTCAGGATGATAAATGTAACTGAAATATAACAACTAACTTGCAAACATAAAATCAAAAATCCATTTTCATTTCAAAATTATTCCACTTTAATTATTAATTTACTGTTTGAAGGACGAGGTAAACTGAGTGACTGCATGAGTCATGTGTAAAACAGCACATGGTTACAGGTTAGATGTCATCAGTTTAGAACAGGATGGTAATGTGCATACAAAAAAGGAAATTTTGGGAACCTTTGATGTCTATATAGATTTATCATTTATATTCAAGTTTTTATTATTTCATAAAAGTTTTAGTTGTTTATATATTTTTATTTATTTATTTATTTATTTTATCTTACTTTATTATGTATCTATTTGCTATTTATTTATATTATATTATTTTATTAATTATTTTATTAATCTTATTTATTTATTTTATTGTTATTATTTTAAATTATGCATTTATTTCATCATTTATTCATTTATTTATTTATCTTATCTAACTTTATTATGTATTCCTTTGCTATTTATTTATATTTTATTTATTCATTATTTTATTAATCTCATTTATTTATTTTATCATTATTTGTAAATTATGTATTTATTTTATTATTTTATTATTTATTAATTTACAATATTCACAATTATATTTATCTTCATTGTATTTCATTACTTATAACAAATGGATGCCAAAATATTAGGAAGGTGTTGAATACAAAGTTCAGGACAGATGGGATACAAAAACCCAGATTTCCAACCAAGGAGGAAAGGACGGACAGAAAGGAAAAAAGAAGAAAACAGATTCTGTTACAAGGCAACAGTTGGATACCTCATTCCATGAACTGTATTTTCCACATTTTTAGGAACTAGATTACATTGATAATATGTAAACCTTAATATATACATGTATAAATTTATACTATTTGGTATGTGACACTGGTAGAAAAAAACTTTACTATTACAATTCTTAGAAATAACAATTGACAATTACACATGATATATGTACAACAGTACCCAAAGATACACACACATATTATTTTGGAAAATCAACATATCTAACGTAAGTAATTTGGAATGATTTATGTTTAATAAGTACATGTTAGATATTGATACTGTTGTTAAATACACAAACCTTATGATACAATACACCCTTTATTCAGATTCAAATGGAAGGAAATCACTTAGTTTGTTCTACATTATACATAAATTCACTTGGACTTTATAACAGAAGGATTAGTGTCAGAACTCAAATCTGTTTGAATTAACCAGTACACATACAAGCATCATGGATGAGTACTACAAAGGAGTGCCATTCCTATCTCAGGTATCGAGTAATGGTCTGTTTGAATTTTTCAATGTACAGAATTCAAAGATTAAATTAAATTCAATCAACAGTCTAGACTGTCTATAGTGACCCTCTTTGAGAGAATCAATGTGTGATCATTTACTTTTGTATATTATTTACATAAGAGTATAAGTTAAAATACAATAAAATACAAAAATTTAAAACATGTATAAAAAGATTCACTTGATAAAATTAAAAGTTAAATAAAATCATTTTAAAAATCAATAAATTTCTAAAATGTTAAAAAGTTAAGAATATTAAAGTAGTCTCCCTTGGAAAAAGTAACTGTTATTCAAAATCTGATTTGTATGTTCAGGAGACAAAATCACTGTTGTTGGTCAGATCAGACAGACCATCAATATATATATTGATGGTCTGATCTGACCAATAGCAGAAACAGCTGGATGACACGAAAAAGAGTCACTATGGACAGAATGTCACTGTATACAACGAGTCACTATAACAGTCCAGACTGTAGTTAATCCAGTAGCAGTAAAAATATCTGAATATCTTCCTCATCATTTCTTGCGTTTTTCTTGCAGACACCTGACCAATAAGATATGCTGTCAAACAACAAGATGAGCCCACTTCTGAACAAAACAAACATGTTTCATCAACAAACATGTGACTAAATATATACATCTTGTTTCAATTTCTCTCCACAATGGCTTTCTCTCAATACACTGAATATAATCTTTTGTTGCACATCATAGCTTAACTATATACTCCAACAATTGGGCTATGAACTTTGCCAATACCCAAATACCTGGTTTATCATTAAGCCTAGTGCTTTCATGACATGTATTGTCATCGATGTATATTAGATGACCATCACAGGTAAATAGTAATAGAACAAATACATGCCATTTAGTGTTAAAAATGGCGTGCTAATAACGCACAAGTTCTATTTCTGTTTTGTGAAATATCATCAGAAGCTATTTCACTTTCTTTTGCCCAATTTTTGCAACTTTGTGCTCTATATTTTTTTTCTGTATTAGTCACATGGTTCAGTGGTTCTTTTCAGACATTGGTAACAGGTGCCTGGCTGATTTTATTCTGTACTATACATGTAAAATTATATGAGAAGGTAAGCAGCACTTCCTTTTCATATGTACTATCCTTGTGCTTTATATGGTACTGTATCCATTCATCTAATGTAAGTTTTTTACAAAGACACTGTCCTGCCATTACAAATTCAAAGTGATTATGTTGAGTCTTGTTTCAGTTTTTTATACTAAATGAATGTCTATAATAAAAATTAATCACTGAGAGACACTCCATATATAACTATGTAAACTGTTTTTGTTATGGCCAAAAATTCAATAAATTTGCTAGTCCCTCTGTATGGTTATATATCTTAAAAAGTAAATTTGGAAAAAAATATACAACGAAATTCTAGTTAATATCTTAAAAGTGATAGAAATAACTGCTTTACTTCTAGACTCAAATCTAGTCTTTCTGAAAGGCAAACTTTGAGTAAGTCCAATAACTTCAGTGAGTACCGGACCAGATGTCTGGCAGTCAGACACAATCTACAGTATTTATCACTTGTTTATAATATTTTCAGTCAGACAAATTTTCATTTGGTCAGACAGAAATTCTATTTTTGTCTGACCAAATGAGAAGCCTGCAAATCCATGTTCCACCTGTATTTCAATGTTTCATTTCCAAATATACAAATGTGTGTGTCTCCTGGGTACAAAACAGATAATAAAACTACTTTTTTTTGCACAAAATCCTGATAAATGCACTATTGTCAGGGTAAACTTGCTCATGAGTGACTGTATTTTGAATAAATCAATTTTCAGAAAAATGCCAACATCTTGCCAACCATGTGACATTCAAGTAACAAGCCTTCTGATTGGTTGTTAACAATATTTTCAAATGATTGCTGAAGTGGTTTCCCTTGATTACTGGCTCCCATATTACTGGCTCCCATATTTTAGCATAAATCTGTATTCCGTAAAGGACAACATACTAATCTATCAAGTTTGTGGGAGAATTATGTGAAGCGATTTAATTACTATATTTAAGCAAGTGGAATTACAAAAGATGAAAGAAAAAAGGCATGGCTATTACAGCTTGGGGGAGAAGAAACTTCTATGGAAAATACAAGCAACTATCAACAAACCATCGATGCTTTATCAGCGTGCTTGAGATCAGAGATCAAGTCATAGAGACATGCTCATCAAGAACTTGAAATTTAAATTTCTAAAAGAAGAAAATTTGGACCTGGACTAAGTCCGAAAATTGCAAGGTCATCAGAACTGGACTCCTTGCATGCAGACAAGATGGAGACGTCAGGAAATGGTGGATTGAACCAATATCAACAACTAGTAGCTTCACCTACTGGGTATGATGAAATCAATCAATTAAAACGATAATGGAAACCTGCCAGGAAGAAAAATGTGCAGTATCAGCCAAGGGCGAGATCAGTACCACAACCAGCCAGGTTCAAGACCTGCTACCGCTGTGGAACAAATGGACATAGAAGTCATGAATGTATAAAATCAAGGAATGTTGTTTGCCGAAAATGTCAAAGAAAAGGTCGTTATGGGAATATGTGCAAATCAGGGATGAAAGCCGTGCGAGCCGTAAATGAAGAGCGATCAGATTACAAAAAATGTGATGAATATGAACACATAGGATAAATCACCACATAATAATGTTAACATTGAATGATTTAAGTGTTCATGTTTAATTGATTCTGGATCAAGTGTGAATTGCTTGGATAGTGCTACATATGAGAAAATAGATCAAAATGTACAAGATTTTCAAATGTACAATCACAAATATATGCATATGCTCAGTCAAAGCCAATAAAGGTAGTTAAAATTGCAGAATTTAATGTGAAAATTAATGAGAAAAGTGTGAAATTAAACTTCCACATTATAGATCGGGTATGCACACCACTGTTGGGACATAAAAGTGCAGTTGAGCTACGACTACTGAAGTTCTTTGTGAATAACCTGCAATCTAATGAAAGAAATGTGATTAAGATCATTTCAGAATAGGAAGATCGATTTCAGGGAGTCGGAAAGTTGAAAGATTTTCAACTCCAACTAGACATAAACAGAGATGTAAAGTCTATAGCCCAACCAAATTGGCGCATTCCATTTAAAATGCGTGAACAAGTGAATAAAAAGATAAAACAGCTCTTAGCAACCTAACTAGAGTGTTGTTCAATTCTGATAAAACCCATAAAGTACTGTCACAATCAAGAAACAAACATAACAGCAGACAAGGCTAATTTTGAGGAAATTTTGACAAATAAGGGAAAGTAACTCTAAATTGATGAGCAAATAGGCAAACCCAGGCAAAATATCAAGCCTGTGTACAACCATCCCAAGTTTTGTGCTGTTAGGATTAGAATTGTATGAATTATAGTGAACAAGGCCAATTTTACAAAATTTTAAAAATTAAAGGGCAACAACTCTAAATTGCCAGAACCGAATTGGCTGGTTATTGAACTTGGTCTTTGCATTATGCCAATACACATTGTAACTAAGTTTCATAAATGTAGGCAAAAAACCACAAAATATTGAGCAGACATCACAGAGGACGCCGCCCACCTGCTCACCCGCCCACTGTAGGTGGAACCAAAAATCGTCCTGTTTTTCAAACGGGCACATAAAAAGGCAGTACTTGATCACAAGCATAACTGAGTTGTTTCCAGACTTGATGAATTGAAAATGTTTGTAAAAATAACGTCTTTTTAAGACAGTAATGCTATATTACGTTGAGAAAATTGGATTTGATTGAAGTCCAAAAGCTCCAAAAAGTTTTGTAACAAGTTTATCAAGAGCTAGCCACAGCTGTGGCCCTGTGGTTAACATGCTGTACATGTAACCTGGCAATCGTTCATGTTTTATTGATCTTTTGGTATAGAGGCAGTACATAATTTATCATCTTTTTATGGGTCAAATTGTTCTGTTAAGGCCTAGACAAAAAAGGGTTTGTTTCCAGTTACATCATACATGCCCAAAAAATATGGGTCGGTAGGTAGAGATTATATTTCTTTTGCACTGATGTGAAAATTACAATATAGCAATACGATTTGGATGCCGTAAAAACTTTTGAGTTGGCAGGTAAAAGATGGGTCGGTCAGATAACCAGAAACAAACCAATTTTTTTAGGCCTAATTGGAAATAAATAATTTTCTTTCCATAATTGATTTACTACATTTTGTTGACATTTGTTGATAAAATTGATTGTTACTGGTAGATTCACAGCACTTAATTCTCAAAGATTACAATGTAATCACATTAGGTATTGACAAATTTGTTTTACTTTTTTTGTTTACATAAAATGGCAACACTGTATTTGCACCGTAATATTAATGAGTTGTGAGAATTACAATGTAATACTATGATTCAGACACCATAAAAACTTCTGAGTCGGCAGGTAAAATATTGGGTTGGATGGGTAACCAGAAACATTCCTCTTTTTATTTAGGCCTTATGGCAATATTTTTCCAAAAGTATTTCTAAAAGCATCTGTAGGGGGAAATGGATTGTTGGGGAAAATTCAACTGAGTGGAAAAACATTCCTGAGGGGAAAGGGCTGGGCTGTTATTTGGCGGTGCCAAAGAAAAAAAAAACTGTGTATATATTACAATGCAAATACGTAATATTTACTTGTATAATAAGGAAAACAAAATGTAAGAACAAAGGTAATGAAAATAAATCAATATACAAAAAGAATATTGACTTTGAATTTGTTTTGTGTGACAATTTGAATACTGAAGATATTTATGAAATGCATTTAGTCCTAAAAGGACTATTACCAGCCCTGAAAAGGACTTATCTATTTTCCCCATAGATCAGTAAATAGAGTAGTCTTTGTCAAAACCTGCAAACCTTGCAACATCATCTGATGCATCAAACATATACATTCATTCTCTGTTAGGTTTGTATCAGTTACAGCTGTCACAATCAGTGATCAGGAAAGGCATGCGCCATGCCTATGGTCACATTAAAACTTAAAATGTCACATTGCCTTTTGCAACTGATGCGCCCGTGGCACATTCACGTATTTGATCCTTTCGTGTACGAAATGAAGTGAGTATGATGTAAATACTGCTACTCTGCGTCATCTGACGCTTAATGCATTTCTTTCCTTTAGCAAAAGCAAGCACCTAATGATAGACACTCTGTGTCATATGACGTTTTAAGCTAGCTTTTTCTTCATGCAACAAGCACCTAGCAGATAGACACTTATAAATATTTATGAAAACTGTTTTAATTGCTACTCAGATATCGCCACATGAAAACATCACTTTGGTTTTCTAAATATCACACTGATTTTCTTTCCCAATCACTGCACAGTACGCTTATGTATCGCAATACTAACCTCAAGATACATTACATACAGCGAAATGGAACCGGGGAATTATTGAGGATGGCAAAGACAAAAAATTTGAAGATGTTCAAATAAATGCTCTATATTCAAGTGTTCTGTATATATAACATGACATAATGGAAAAATAACTGAAAACAGACACTGGCAAACACAGTTGCTTCTTTATGAGTAGTTTTGATACTATTATTGATTGAATACCTGAACCTGAAGTACTTCCACATCTTTGATTTAAATCAAAATGGAGACTTTTCTAACTGCGGCCTCTCCATATTTTCGGCCATATTGTTTATATTGAAAATGAAACCGGATCATGTGCTTTGGTTACACGTGGTGTAGCTATTCACAGTATAAGTAAAGTAAATAAATTGATACCAGTCAAGGCTGCACAGTATATGAATATTCATTTAAGCACTATAAATAGATCTAATAACAATTTGACAACAATTTCGAACATAAGCTTAAAAGAATACAATTATCACTATTTTAAGCACAGTGTACGGGATAAGGTCCATAAAAGTGTACAGGATAAAGTACGTAAAAATCATGTACCGTACCTCTACTGTACATTTAAGACTTCAAACCATGGACATATTGTGAGGCCTAATTTAAAAAAATGTTTGTACGGTCCCAACTGACTCCCCAAAAATGACCCAACCCTAAATATTATTTTGCTTTAAGCAAAAAAAATGTTTTCCATCGTAAAACGCACTTTCTGCAACCCCAGTACAAATACAATTTCTAATTGTGGCCTGAAGTGCCATTCTGCACTTACCACGTATCGCGGTGAATCAATCGTGAATTGCCCTAGTATCAGTGTAATATGCATTTTCAATACATCAGATTACTGCTCTGTGAGAATTCCTCGTACAGTACGACATCTTCAGAGAATTACAAGTGGGGCAGGGGCCTTACTAAAATTTGTGGAAAAAATGACACAGTATTTTTGCTAAAGGGGAAAAAACTTGATGAAAACTGAATTTTAGGGGATAACTATGATTTTAAAGATTTTTTCCTGAGCAGAAGACCCCTATAAATGGTCCCTGCTATAGAAGGAAAACCCCTAGGTTGTTAGATATAAAACTTTTCATGAAGGCTTTATCAATGATTGGCTGTGTCCCAGGCTCCAACAACGCAACTGCAGATCTCATCTGGTTTGTGATCTCAAATTCTGCGTCTGGGCATGCATGTATGTTAACTCAGGGCTCTCAATCTCCCAAATTTGGGGCCAGAATTCAGAACAGGGCGTGGAAAATTTTGAAATCTCAACCGGTCCAGGCCCGCAGATGCTACCCCCCACATTTAAATCCCCCCCCAGTTTCTGACAACCGCAAAATATTTGTTCATAGTTACACTACACTAAACATTATAAACAAAACAAAAAAATGAACGGAATTTAAATTTCAACCAGATACTACTATAATAGAATCACGTCCTTGATTGAAAAAACTAATATCAAACAAAGTCCCATTTACCAATTTACGTGTTTTTTTCTAGACACGATTAAAAATATCAATCCACAATTTATTAATCCTTCGATGTCATCAACAATGGCATCTCAAACAAATGCAATAAATGACATATTCTTAGTAACATGACTTCTAACCAAAGGAGCTATTAAAGTTGGCTTCCTTTTGATGTACCAAAATTTCTTAACCAATTTTCACTACTGAAATTGTTCCAGGAACTTCAAATTCGGCCTGGACTGGCAAATTTTTGTTTTCTCAGCACCCTGCTCTGGATTATACTTTTTTCCCCTATTTTTGGCAAAAACTCCCCCTCCTGAGAAAAAAAAATAAGGAGGTTATGTTATATTAATTAGGCTTTTGAAATTCCCCCTTGAACTGAAAATGACGCAAAATTCCCCCCAGGGCGCCGGCCCCAGTCCCCAAAAGAGAGAGAGAGAGAGAGATAGAGAGCCGGGTAATTGTCAACATACTACTCAGTCCATTCCTGTTGAACGATTCCCTTCATCAGTTTATGGATGGACACCTCTAGAGGTTGTAAAGCCAAGGTCACTCCCCCTGAGATGACAGCAAGTGCCACCTCACAATCCTCCGAGACACCATCTTCACAACCAGAGTCCAATGAACAGTGAATGCATCTTAAGACCAGCAAAGACTGTCGTCATCCCACCTGGTCTTCTCCCCCACACTTTCTTGACCTAGTCTAGTACAAGTCTCAGCCCGGTCGCCCAGCCTCTCACTTGGCAACAATCCCCTTTTAGTGATTTCACAGCCTTGTGCAGCGTTATCCTTTAAAAGTGACATATAATCATCTCAGTGTAACAAGGATGTATCTGATGCTTTTTTTAAATTAACTTATTGATAGAAAAAGATTTAATATACTTAAATACATATAACAATATTGAATTTTTATTATTAATTTGCCCAAAGAGTGTATCTCAAATTGTTTATATTGTTCAGTGCAACAAAGTCGTATCTTATGATTCAACCTTGTCGCAATTTACTCAACACATACAAGAGGGCCACGATGGCCCTGCATCACTCACCAGAATAAATGTAAATTAACTTGTTACTAACAAGACCGCCAAGATGGCTCTTTTTTGCTCACCTGAGTAAAGTTGGCAACTTCTATGGTTTTCCAATGATTTGACCTGGTGACCTAGTTTTTAATCGAGTTGACCTATGTTCAAACCTGTTCATGATATCATTAATACAAACATTCTGATAGAGAGGAAGATCCAATCAAAACTGTGGCCACTAGAGGGTTAACAAGGTATTCCAGTGATTTGACCTGGTGACCTAGTTTTTAATCGAGTTGACCTATGTTCAAACCTGTGCATGATATCATTAATACAAACATTCTGATAGAGAGGAAGATCCAATCAAAACTGTGGCCACTAGAGGGTTAACAAGGTATTCCAGTGATTTGACCTGGTGACCTAGTTTTTGACCTCAATAGTTCCATGTTCAAACATAACCAAGGTATCATTAAGGCAACCATTTTGACAAGGTTTGGTGAAGATCCAAACAAAATTGTGACCCCTTGAGGTTTTCCTATGATTTGACCTGGTGACCTAGCTTTTGTCCCCAGATGACCCATGTTCAGACATAACCAAGATATCATTGAAACTATCATTTTCACAAGGTTTGGTGAGGATCAAATCAAAACAAAGACCCCAAGAGCTTTAACAAGGTTTCCAAATAATTTGACCTGACCAAGTTTTTGACCACAGATGACCCATGTTTGAACTTAACCAAAATATCATTCAAACAATCAGTTTGAAAATCAGTTTGGTAAACCTCTAATCAAACCCAGATGACCTATATTCAAACTTGTCCAAGATATTATTAAAACAAACCTTCTGACAAAGTTTGATGAAGATTTAATCAAAATTGCAACCTCTAGAGCATTAACAAGGTTTTCTGGTGTGCTGACCTAGTGACCTAGTTTTTGACCGGATATAACCCATCTTCGCATAATTTTGCAAGATCATTAATACAAATTAATATTCTGAGAAAGTTTCATGAAGATCCAATCAAATCTGTGTTTTCTAGAGTGTTAACAAAATTTTCATTCTATTTGATCTGGTGACCTAGTTTTTGACCCCAGATGACCCATATTTGAACTTGTCCAAGATATCATTGAGAAAAATATTCTGACAAGATCTGATGAAGATTCATTCAGAAGTGTCACCACTAGAGCACTAACAACCCCTAGGTGTGGATGCTGGATGCCAAAGTAGACTGACTGATCACTATAGCTCACTGAGCACTATTAGCTCAGGTGAGCTAAAAAGGTGATAAAACTACACTTGTGGGTAAATAATGGGGAACAATAATAAACTTGATAAAGGACCATCAAAGATATTACAAAGGAATGTTTGTGATGACTGAAGGATGCCACACACCAAATTTGGTGATGATCCAACCACTGGTTCATGAAAACAAGACATTTTAATGTATTTCTATTGTAATAACATGTACAATATCATGGTCGCGAAAATTGGTGACATATCGTTTTACTTACAGTACACGTTTTAGTACGCGACAGTAACTTACCTGTATTATCTAAATGTTCATTTGAGTCTATTTGATGAATCTATGTTATGTAATAAGCCAGGATTATCTCGGAATTCAGTATTGTTCGATTTGTTTACATTTTAACACTACTGACTCTTCATGTAGGAGAACTGTCGCGGAAAATAAACCTTCCCCCATACTATCAGTTGTATGTATAATAGTGAATATGAATTACTATTTATGTATTTCTTAATATTCTATACTATGTAGATGACACAACAGCGTGTATTTCTTTGATTTGTATTAGGACTATTTGTTTAGTCTGCGGAAGCACACTATAGTTGACTACATGTACTACGTCCGATTTTGATTGGTTATGCATGTCATGTGATTTGAAAGCTTGGCGGCGCATATGTTTAAAGAAGATTGTTTTTCGCGCCCTCGAGGTAGTTCGTTCCTGGTACTCAGACCCTTGCACTGTATTTGATCCGTCATTGGATCCGTCGTTGAATCCGTCATTGAATCCGTCAAACGGACATCCATGTAAGGATATTTTTGTTAGATAAATTGATTAAATATAACAATAATCAATTATATATTGTTGATGTACATGCATGATTTTTATCATTAAACCCATGTTGACACGAAACACAGTCGTTCTGTATATCCCGTTTTCGTACCCCCCTTAACTTCCCGTTACACTATTTTTAGCTCTAGCAGTCCCTAATTAGGCCAAACATTTTTATATCGGCAAATCTGATAGATCTCTATCTAAGGATGCTTGAATCCAAGTTTGGTAATAATCCATCCATAAAATCATGAGAAAAAGACATTTTAAGGTATTTCTATATTTAGCTCCAGTGGCCCCTAAAAGAGATTGACCAAATTTTTCTTGCAAACTTGACAGAGGACCATCTAAGGAAGCTACAAGCCAAGTACTGGGATGATCCAGCCATTGGTTCATGAGAAGATGTTTCAAGGTATTTCTATTTTAGCTCTAGCGGCCCCTAATAGGGGCCAACCAATTCCATTTTAGCAAATCTGATAGAATACAATCTAAGGATGCTAAAAGCCAAGATTGGTAATAATCCATCCATAAAATCATGAGAAAAAGACATTTTAAGGTATTTCTATATTTAGCCCTATTGGCCCCTATAAGGAATTGACCAAATTTTTCTTGCAAACTTGACAGAGGACCATCTAAGGAAGCTACAAGCCAAGTTCTGGGATGATCAAGCCATTGGTTCATGAGAAGATGTTTCAAGGTATTGCTATTTTAGCTCTAGCGGTCCCTAATAGGGGCCAACCAATTCCATTTTAGCAAATCAGATAGAATACAATCTAAGGATGCTAAAAACCAAGTTTGGAAATAATCCATCCATAGAATCATGAGAAAGTCATTTTAAGGTATTTCTATTTTTAGCTCTAGCGGCCCTTAAAAGGGGGCCAACCAAATTTATTTGAGTAAACTTGAAAGATAACCATGTAAGGATGCTACAAACCAAGTTTGGTGATGATCCATTATTAAATTATGATTAAAGGCTTTTCTGTTTTTAGCTCTAGTGACCCCTAAAAGGGGCCAACTGGTGTAATATGAGCAAATTGCAGTTAGAACATCAAAAGGCTTCTACACAGGAAATTTGAAGTAAATCCGACTGGTAGTTTCTGAGGAGAAGACCCTTGTTGACACCAGACAACAGATGCCAGAGTATCCACCCACCCATCCTAACAGCTCACTCTGAACCTTCGGTTCTGGTGAGCTAACAAAAGCAGGGGTGTAGAAATGAGTCAGACACCAGAAAAATCTACCGGATATTTCAGCATTCCTGTCAGCTACTTTTCCCTAAACAGCAGACACAATACTGCATTGAACCCTGAAACCCCCATTCCACTTTTAGTAGTTTACCAGCTACATGAAAGCACTTCTACACCCAGGCTAAAGTACTCTGTTTGGTGCAACAAAGTTGTATCTCAATTCATATCACAAAAATGGCATATAAAAAGAATATTCTGTGCTATATTCTAAGAAAGATGGCAGGAAAATTATAAAGATTTATGAGAAATGTAATAATATCTAACATATGAAGACATCATAATTTATTATTATCAGAGATTTAATTTGTTTGCATGTTTTACATTTTTTTCAACAATTTATTAACATTTTTCAATGAAACAAGTAAATAAATTAATTTAAAATATGTCTATAAATTTATGAAATAAACAATAACAAAAGGGCCAAGATTGCCCTTTTTTGCTCACCTGAGAAAAGATTTCAACATCTATGGTTCTCCTGTGATTTGACCTGGTGACCTAGTTTTTAAACTGAGTTGACCCATGTTCAAACCTCTTCATATTATTAATGTGATCATTCTGACAAGGTTTGGGGAAGATTCAATCAAAACTGCAACTTCTAGAGGGTTAACAAGGTTTTTCTATGATTTGACCTGGTGACCTAGTTATTAACCCCAGATGGCCCACGTTCAAACCTGTCCAAGTTATCATTGAGACAATCATTTTGACAAGGTTTTGTGTACCTCTAATCAAAAGTGTGATCCCTAGAGTGTTAATAAGGTTTTTCTATGATTTGACCTGGTGACTTAGTTTTTGACTCAAGATAACCCATGTTCAGACTTAACTAAGATATAAATAGGACAATTATTTTGACAATGTTTGGTGAACCTCTAATCAAAACTGTGACCTCTAGAGGGTTAACAATGTTTTTCTATAATTTGACCTGAGGATCTAGTTTTCGACCCAACAAGACCCATGTTCAAACGTAATCAAGATATTAAGACAAGCATTTTGACAAAGTTTGGTGAAGATCCAATTATAACTGTGACCCTTAGAGCGTTAACAAGGTAAAACAAACCTTCTGACAAAGTTTGATGAAGTTTCAATCAAAATTGCAACCTCTAGAGCATTAACAAGGTTTTCTGGTGTGATGACCTAGTGACCTAGTTTTTGACTGGAGATGACCCATATTTGCCTTACTTTACAAAATCATTAATACAAATATTCTGACAAAGTTTCATGAAGATCCAATCAAATCTGTGATTTCTAGAGAGTTCACAAATTTTCCATTCTATTTGACCTGGTGACCTAGTTTTTGACCCCAGATGACCCATGTTCAAACTTGTGCAATATATCATTGAGACAAACATTCTGACCACGTCTGATGAAGATTCGCTCAAAAGTGTGACCACTACTGGAGCATTAACAACCCCCAGGTGTGGACACCGGACGCCGGAGTAGACTGACTGATAACTATAGTCCACCGAGCACTACCTGCTCAGGGAGCTAAAAAAAATATAAAGTTTGAATATATTTTTTATGAAGAAAAATTTAAGTGTTTATGATAGTTCACTAAATTTTAATGGAAAATTTATAACATTGTCAGTTTGTACAGCAACTTATGAAATGCATTTTTATGTTGAAACCGTTAATACTTACTATAATTATTTTTTTCCTGATAAGTACATTAAAGCAGAAGTACACCTTGATATCAAGTAGAGATATAAGTTAAATAACCTATCAACAAGTAACTATTTTTCTATATTTTAAATTGGAATGTATGATTTTTATATTGACTTACTGTAGATGAATTAAAGGTGTTAATCACAGTACTATATGGATTTTTATGACAATAAAAAATAATAATTTCAATTTATACATTTAAGTTACTAGTTGCCTTCTTATTTTGTGCCATAAACAGAATTGATGGTATCTATGATTAATCTAAAGTAAAGGTGGTCAAATTAAAGAGATAAGAAATTTTTTCTTAAACAATTTGAATCTTGTTGTTGTTTTTTTGTATTAATACAATTATCATGTTGTTATTTCACTTATTAAACAAGATAAAACCTTGCTGCACCAAATAAATGGAAATAATAAGACTTTCTTCAACACCTTGTTGTGCTGAGGTGAAAATATTGTCACAATCTACTGTGCAGGATAGCATTAGGAGAAGCATTAAGTATTTTAAATAAATCATAGAAAAAACACGATAAGTTGATCAATGTCACAGCAGAGTATGTTTTGTCATCGTTAAAATATTATGTGATATAGTTTCATGTTCATTATTTCAAAAATGAGAAATTAAGTAAATAATCAATTATTTAAGATTTTGTTAAAAATGACACAAGTTACAGTTATAACAAGTACAAGTTAGACCAAAGGAGTAGAATTGTCAATTTGTGATTGAAACTATACCACACTGTAATTCACAGAAATAAGTAGTGATATTTGAAGATAATAAGATATCAATAGTCACCGCATAATTACTTCCTCCTGATCCAAACTTCTATGATGTATAGACATCAATTATGTACATTAATGATTAGCCGTTACCTAGAAATATCACCACTTCAAGAATGGAAGAGCAATAACAACAACTTACTTGGAATTGTCCGCCAGTGTGTTGATTAAATTTCAAACCTCAGCTGTTCACAGCACAATAGAATCTTCTAAAACATCATGTTGTTTCATTAAAGAAATATCACCACACAAAATGAATTAGTCCTTTATCTCAACTCAAGTCAATAAACAGATAAAAAGTGTCTAAAATGTATGGTATTACTTTATTAGCATTAAATCTCCATGTCGCGCCATTCGCTGGGTCAAAGTCAAATTCTGGCGTCAGTTGAACACAAAATAGAACACAGAAGTCTTGGTGCACGTAAAACGGTGATTTCTTAGAGTTAGTTGACATCAATTATCCAAATTACGAATGTTTTAACGCACTTTAGAGTTTCTAAACACAAGTTTCCACACAGCGTTTTGCAAGCGCAGTTCAAAAGTCACATCGCACACTTTTCTTGAGGTACAAATGAGCGGACTTTTAAGTTTCCGGTCCAAAACGGAAACAAGTAGAAAGCGCGACGTGAACAGGAACCAGTAGGTTATCGGTTGTTGAGCTGGTTTCCGCTGACTGACTGTACAGGGACCTTTTATTGCACTGCAACATGGAACGGGGACCAGTTGGTTGTGGGCAGGTTTCCAAAAATGCTTGGATCGCCGTTCAGCCAAGTATATAAGCTATGAGTAGACAATTGAATAAAGGTTTCATAGAGATTTCATTTCTGGTTTCATTTCTTATCAAGAGTTTGCAACACATTCTATATTTACCACGATATTAAACTGGTTCCTTTGCTGTACTCAATCTCTATCCAGAGTTGTCGTTCGTTATCTGCCCCACGTAAGTGGATAATCGCTACATGTACACTTTATAAATCCACACACCATAGCAGTTACGTTGTAGAGACGGAGTCAATGAGTGGAGACTATTGAATATATCAATAATAACAAGTGAAAGAGAATACCAAATCATATTAAAACTTTGGTTTAAATAAAAAAAAATCAACTTTTACTTATATCATTTGTAATATAGACTGATTTTTTTTATCTCATTTATATAGAACCCTTCAAAATATTTTTTTGCGCGACGAGAGCACTAAATCTATGAAACGACAGAGATCGACGTCAAACGACTAGAATGTCTCATAGAAAGTCATATATACATACATGTAGTCTTATTGTACACCATTGAAGTTAGATGACTAAAATGTTTCATATTGGGCCTATATACATAGTCTTATTGTACGCCATTGAAGTTAGGTGACTAAAATGTTTCATATTGGGCCAATATACATAGTCTTATTGTACACCATTGAAGCTAGGTGACTAAAATGTTTCATATTGGGTCTATGTACATAGTCTTATTGTACACCATTGAAGTTAGGTGACTAAAATGTTTCATATTGGGCCTATATACATAGTCTTATTGTACGCCATTGAAGTCAGGTGACTAGAATGTCTTATTGAGGGTCTATATACATTGTCATTCTGCACACCATTGGAGTCAGGTGTATGTGTAGTTTTATTCATTATCCACTACCAGTCAGTATGTGGTTTATGCACTGGCTAAACACGAGGGAGTTGGTGGGGAACTTGATCGTCGAAGCTACATTTATCAAAATAACTCCACTTGTCGATATTATAGGTGTTTAGTTACAAGTAACCTGTCTGTAAACTTTTTGCATTTAGTCTGATTTTGTTATGCCCTCACCTGACCCAGATAGATACATCGTCGGCTTATTTCTACAACCCTGTAACTTAAGTTTTGGCAATTTTGACATGTTTGTATCATTTTTTGTCTCGATGAGCTCTTTACAATGACTATACTTACCTGTTTGTAGATCTATCCTAAATAGGGTTAATCCCAATTCCACAAACCAGTAACCCACTTGAAAGTCATTGCAGTTGAAAACTTCAAATGCGATTTTCTCAAAATGGGAAAAAATGACATTCAGGTTTGTAGAAATACCCCGACAACATGTATATTTAGTTATTTACGCAGGAGACTAGAAAGTTTCATGTAGGGCCTATAAGTTTCTCCTCTATTCCTGACAGTTGTGGTTCTGGTGAAAAGTCCGTAATAGCGAGGTGTCCTGAATAGTGCAGGTTAATTATGTCAGTTGAAGAATGTGTCTATTCTTTCAAAAACTGTCCCTAACACCAGGGTGTCCATAATTGTGATGTCTCTGTAAGGTGAGGTTATACTGTTCACCTTTTATTACTGCGTATTGAAATTTTGACGTTTTTCTGTCTTCCAATGAAGTCAGGTGACTTCATTACATCTTAAGCACTTAAAAACTTTGAACATTTGAAAATCGTTTACATAACACTGCATGAAAAGAGTTTACTTAAAATCATATGCATTTATATTCTTTATACTTGAAGTTTAAAATTTACACTAAATTTAATTGCATTTATATGTAATGTATAATGTGAAATGATACTTGCATGATACCAGGAGTTTAACTGAATTTTTACTTGAACTGAACTCAAAGTTTATAGTTTACATCAAATTTTATTGTGTTTATATGAATGTATCATGCAAAGTATATACTTGCTGGATACACAAAGATTAATAGCCATTAAATGTATGTTCTGTTTACAATTTTACATCATTCATTGTAATTATTTGTGTGCATGTTTGTACAATGTATATACTGTAAAATATCACTTACAATAAAGAACAGATTCATTCAAATATTTACTTCCCTCAGTTACATCTAACTAAAATGGAACTTTCAGCTTTGGAACTGATTGTATATCAGCACATCTTGTAATTCCCTTGAACTAGCTTAGACCCAGAACCCATCTTAGGGAGATTTCCAAAACTGACCAGCAGCTTGGATGTTTTCAAAAATTTCTCACATATTATGAAAAACGTACACAATTTTTCCCCTACGTGAGGGACCCCCATCAGTTCCAGTTTTACTACAAATTTATAATTCTATTTTTTTTCCAGTAAATGCAAATACAAGAATTTCGAAAGGAAATGTGTTTGAAAACAGGCTTAGTATATATAAACAAGGATGTTCTAAGTTCCCAATTCTGGTTGAACAGCACCATATGGAGGTTCAGTATACATGTACACCTTCCTTTAGGTTGGCATCATAATTATACATCAGGTATTCTGTATTTGACCACTAAGCATTACACCAAACTTTCCCCTAAGTACTGGAATTCTTTAAGAAAACAGAAAAAACAAGGTAAAGTTCATAAATTTCAGAAAATCAATATCAATTTATTTTGTTGTAATCATAAATCAATAGATTAGAAACAGGTTATAACACAAATCTTTGTTTCACGTGTATTCTATTTCCATTTACATTGTATATCTACAAAAACAAATAAAACTGAAATAATTATTAAAATATACTTCTTGGAAAAATTTGTCTTGTCAAAAGCTGAATACAATGAAAAGTACAAAAAATAAAATATATTTATTGTTTTAATTGAAATGTAAATTTTACCAAAATGAAATGACTGTTCATGACTTATGTAGAGTAATTTGTTACACTAAGCAGCACAGGGCGATACACCCTTCAAGCATGGTGTTGTGCGATGCGAGGTATGTGTTCCCACCAAGCGGCACAGGGTGATACACCCTTCCAGCATGATGTTGTGTGACGTGAGGTATGTGTTACACCCAGCGTCACAGGGCGATACACCCTTCCGGCGTGTTGTTTGACGCGAGGTATTTTTTACACCAAGCAGCACAAGGCAATACACCCTTCCGGCATGGTGTTGTGTGATGTGAGGTTTGTGTTTTATACATTCAGTTCATCAAATATGCATGATCACCTTCAAACAATTTTACACTTGACATCAATTATACATCAAAATGTATTTAATGGACAGTGTTCCTAAATCTCTGCATGCATTTATATCTTTCTTTAATACCCATAATATAAATTGCAAGGCATGAGCACTGACAGACATATAACAGGTTTTCTTAAAGGGGGTTAATGTACATATTCAATATGCATATAGTATATTGTAATATGGTAGAAAATCTAAAAAAATAAATAAATAAAAAATGGAAACTGTTCTGCGAGTTATAAAATTGTTTGCTATACTAATACTTATTCTAAATCAATTGTTTGTCAATCTTTGGTCAGGTGAGAGAATTTGAATCATCTGACATTTGTTCTATATATCATAGTATTACAAAGATCAAAGAGAATACTGTAGGTAGAATTTGTATTATATAGCAAACTTGCAACTCAATGGGAAAATGAAGTGAACCTCTTTTTGTAGCACTTTCCATTCAGCTCGGATACACTTGCAAAGATACGCTGAACTGGAAGAACCCTTAACATCATACAAATCCTTACTACACACCTCCACTGGTTTGCCACAATGATGGCGATACAAATCTGGTAATTTTTGAAGCCAATTAATCTTGGTAAAGACATGTAGTTTACTCTCGCCTCTAACAAGCAAATTGTGGAAAATAAATTCTTGAATAACACCAGGAACTAACTGTCCATAGCCTTCCTCAGTAGTTATGGTTCCTTCACTGGTATGCCAGTATGCCATCACCACAGAAGATCTTCTATGCCTTGAATTCCAAGACCCAAAAACTTCTGTTCCAAGATATACTGTCGAACACTTTCTGTAAGACATTGGCATGTTGATTATGCTTTCAAGTAAATCAGGATAAACTGTTCTGTATGTAGCTTTCAGTGTGGTGTAGTCATCTTCATGTAGAAATTTATTTGACTGTTTTGAAAATGTGTAGTTCTTAGTAAAACTTCATTCCTGATTAACCATAGGTGCACATTTACCTGCAATATACAATATTTTCAGCATGTCAAAATCTGTAAATCTTTCCTGGTTTTCTTGAGTATAAGCAGTTGCTTTCTCAAGCACATTACTTAATTCATCATGGTACAAATCAGGGAAAGACATCGATGAAATAAGAGAGTCTCTATTAAATCTTTGCATCAACTGGATTTCTACTGACCTATTGTTGTTAGGAAGGGAACCAAGATGTCCATTGTACCGCTCACAACTAAATATCCAAAATGAGTAAACTGGTCTATAATCTCGAACGCGGCTTGCCAAATGCAGATGCATATTTGGCATTACATACTGTTCACCGTACTCTGCTTCAAATTCCTTGCAAAACTTTAATATATGCTTTTCAAACTTCCTTATGTCCACTTCAGTTACATATTTTGATGTAATTGCACTGCTGGCCAAAACAAAATGTCTCCATATTTCTAAATGTCTACTTGGGAGAATATCTTTCAATGCATAAATGGAAAAAATATTGGTCCAATTCATCCATTGTTCTGCGGTAAATCCTCCAAAAGATGAAGCAATCTTCCTCGGAATGGCTCCAATATTGCATGCAACATCTACAGCATCAACTCTTTCCCATTTCTTTTAACTGGTCTACTATCAATATCTTGAGATCCATCCAAATTTTTATCATTTTCTTTGCTGTTCCTTGGAATAAGCTGTGCATTGGATTACAACAGACATCCGGATTGGGTCAAAGTATTTCAATTCACACATCTGAGATTTCCGAATGCCAAACTCACTTTCCAGTTCATGTAACTGTGTCAGTGTTCTTGTCTTATCTAACTGTTCAATTACTCTTCTATGATGTTCCAAAGATCGCTTGGGCCAGTTTTCCACATCAATTCCACTGTAATTTGTATTTCCCACTCCACCTTGAAACTCCTTTAAACACTTTGAACAACCAAATTTAGCATTGTGGCCTAAAAATCCACACAATTTCCTAGTGGCAGGGATGTCACATCTAACATACAAGGAAGCACATCTAAAAATATTTGCATTTTTTCTGCTATTGAAAGATGTCATCAAATAACCATTAACCCAAGCCAATTTCATCTCATTTACCAAAGGTTCTAAAAAGGAATTCACACTAGGTTCCCCATTAAGATCTGGTATAATGCTGATAAGGATGACATTTTTCAATTTAAACCGTTCTTTTCAAGGCAAGTTCATGACAACATCATATAAAACCCATAGAGAATAGCGCACATGATCAAATGGTTGAAACCAATCCAAATTTAGCATAAGTCCGTAATTTCTTCTGGTACATAAAAAAACTTGTTTTTTGGATCATCCTGGTATTCTTTCCAAATTTTCCATCATACACATCTGTTAAAAAACCAGGTTGTTGTTTCCGATATCTCCATTTCTCACAATCATCCTCAAAACCGTTTTGGTGCACTAGTCTAAAAAGGTTATCTTCAACAGGCTTGTAGCAGTAGGTTTTGAAAGGGTTAAGTTTCTTCTTACCATTGGAAAGAATGATAGTTTTTAATAATGGTTCTCTACATGCTTGCCGTCTTGTTTGTTGAGGATGATTTGGGAAATTTACTTTCGAACATAATGCAGAAATTTGTTCACCTTCAATAATCTTTATGCAATCATCAAATTTATACAATGTGTAGCACTTTTTACACACTACAAACTTTTGAAGATTGTCTTTCTGTAAACCTAATGTTCTCCAAAGCATATACACTGATGAAAGAAGCATGGCTGCCAATCCAGCAATGAGACAAGATTCTGTTCTTGGGGCATTAAAAAGGGCAGACAAGAAAGACAGAAATGAGTTAAGTGCACTATCAGTTATTAAATGTAGAGCTTGCCAAGAACATGCAAATATACAAATCCAAAATACAAGAGATGAGACTTTCGACTTTTGAGCTGATTTAGCCTGCGAAGAACCATCCTTAACAAGATCTAATTCAATATCAAGCTCTGAGACATCATTCCAAATCAGATTCAGACAAATCATTGAGTAAATCAGAAGAATGGATGTTTGCTCGCAGTTCTTTTTGAATAAAGTCTCTAAACTATGTTTTAGACATTCTTCATTATCTTCAGAGCTTGATTGGATATCAGAAAGATCATTCTGCAAATCTTCAGCTACATTTTCATTACTCGGTTCTGAATACTTCATTGAGCATACCCATACATCATTTATAAAATATTTAATCATATGGCTTTTATAATATTGACTAGCAAACATCTGACCACATCCGGGGCATTTTTTCCTGGTAGCTTTTTTCTTATAGACAGAATGCATATGAGAAATTTTCCTTTTTGAAGACATCATAGTTCTAAATCAAAGTCTGATCTTAATTTTTTCTGTTCTCTTTCTATAAATTTTCACAAGGTCTGTACAGTGAAGTGCAAATTGTTGTGCTTTCTTTCTTTTCTCTCTTTCATCTTCTAATTGTTTTTCTAATTTAATTGCACTTAATTTTTTAACACTATGAAAATAATCTTGAAAGTATTTTCTTTCAGGATTCACTTTAAAGAAGTCTTGCTTTACGTTCTGTCTTATTTCTTTTTCAATCTTTGAAAAATCTAGTTCCTGGCAGTGATCAAAATGACTTTCACAATCATCTTCATCTGAGACACTA
The DNA here is from genome assembly GCA_008271625.1 of Lutraria rhynchaena. Lineage (NCBI taxonomy): Eukaryota > Metazoa > Mollusca > Bivalvia > Venerida > Mactridae > Lutraria > Lutraria rhynchaena. The sequence continues at coordinate 716,965 of VIBL01000190.1, read as the reverse complement.
AATGGACTTGAGGGCATATAAATTTCTTTATCCGAATCTGTAATTCTGTCTTTTGTTTCTCTAGACCTTTGCCTTAGCTTTACTCGTTTTCTTCTTCTTTCCTGCCTTTTTTGCTCCTTGCTATGCCGTCCCATGCTACTGATCTGACAAAATATATTGCATACATTATTTAAATTACAAGAGTTAGGAAAGTTGAGACTAAATAAACAGTACATTAATTTCAATTACAAGAGCACATGTCGAACATAAAACATAAAGAAATCAAAACATAGAAGAGTTGAACAGATTAGTGCTCTCATTAGTTAAATCTTCACAAACTTACACTACTTTACAGGGTAGTTGGTCAGTGATTAGTGCAAAATTAAACTTTCCATAAAGTACCATCAAATATATACAAAACTATCAAGAGATTGAAAAATGCCACATAAAAAACAAAATAGCTAAAATCAATTTTGGAACATTAGTCTACCTTTCAATTTACAATAAGTTTTATGTACCATATCGAGGTAAGCTGCAGTTAGATACTTTGGTCATTTCAAATTATCATCTTATCTGAAACCAGTCATGAAATGTTTCAATAATATATATGTAAATCAACAATTAAATCAGAATCAGTGTCCGATTAACATATAAAATCACTGATTTACTCATTTGGTGTTTCAATGCTTTACATAAACTTTTTAAAATTCTGTAGTTAGGTATAAACACCAATCGGACATCACAAATAATGTACTATTATTACATAGTTTGCTAGTGGCCTGGTATGAAATGATACAGACTCAGTATGTAACTTACCGGACGAGGCATTAGCAGAGCCCAGATAAGTTACTTTCTGACTCTGTATCATTCCAGATACCATGTCACTAACAAACCAACAAATGAATTTACTTCACTGATGACCAATTTACAATGACCTTGTTCTACCTGAGTAATTTCCAATTCTTATGGATGCATCTATTAAATGACAATAAACAACAATATTTTCACAGCCCCCATGATCTTCATACAACATTACGTCACAACAGGAGAAAATAACTTCAAAACAATCCCCTCTGACATCATAAATATAACCTGTTATTGTTTTAAGAGGAACCCAGTGTATGAAGAAATACTGGGTCGACACGTGATTGGTCTTAACCAATCATTAACAGAGATTTATGTCAGAGGTGAGACCTGTAATATGATATCATAGGTAAGGGAGGTAAATACAGATCCTTTACAATCTCGACATATAGTTACATAAATCATGACATTGAATTGCATATATGCTACCAGGTATGTAAAAGTCGAAAATAAAAAGTCTCTTGGGATTTTCTAGCTGCACATTCCCTTACAAACTTATCATACTAAATTTGATCTCGGTAGATCCTGGGAAGACATATTCATCAATTCATTTTCACATCATTGTTCTTTCGTTAATATTAACAATACTATTTTCAACATAAACGTTCATTATATACCACTTGTTATCAATGAGCAAAACATAAATTTCACTATATAATCTGACTCATGGTCTTAAAGCTATATATAAAATTATCTTTAAGCCATGATTCATACAATCGTATTTGGGTGAAAATTTTCATAAACCCCTGTGGCCCAGCGTGAGCTACCAGACTTTAGGTTTAATTAGGGAAAGTGAGAATTCGAAATTAAAGGTACTCTTAATACTTCGTGAGTCTAATATAATTACCTTCTGCAAATTTTCGCACAATTAAACTGACACAGTCTACCACAATTCTATAACAGCAGTTCCTGACAATGCCAAAGTAAAAACTGTTGAAGTCAGACTCCAAGAAGCCCCAGTTATGAAAGCAAAGAAGATAGATTTATAAAAGGCTGGGCTTTGGTTTATAAATTTACAGTGTAATACCATGATGTTTTAAAGAAAAGAACAGCAAAATACACACACATATATATATATTGAATGTGAAACTGTGATATTTAATGTACAAAAATGTACCACAAAATGAACTGTAAATACAATTCATGATTACACAGCCATGTGACAATGTCATTGAGAGTAATTTAAATTAAATCGGAGTTACATATGAAAATATATATTCCAAATGAAAAATGTACCATTGTTGGTAATTATAAGTAATCAATCTAATTTCCCCTTTATAAATTAATGCACATGTACAATATATAAATACCTAAAGCTGATTTTAAAATGCTGAACTATCAACTAATTACACATCTTTAGGACTTCATTTATACATACTTGTAACAATATTAACAAGGCAGAATGGGGTAACTATAGCTTTGGTCTGCATCTGATTATATAAGCATGTACATGTACATCCAATTGTCTCTAGCTATGGTAATATTATCTTCCTGAAAAAAATTCATTGAAATTTAGGTTCATTTTTAACATGATGGTTCATAACTTCTCTTTATCATGTTGCATTGCGTGTGATTTTGGTCAGGTTATAATCATATGTGAGTAATGGGAGGAGATAGGGCTGCAACGATATTTCAAATTTGATGCAGTTAAGTTGACATGGCTATATATTTAACAAAATATCACTGTTTTGAAAGTAATTATATTCCATCATGACCATGGCAACAAAGTAACTTATACATGCATGATATCGATGCTATACATATTTCTAAGCCTAGTATATGGTGAAACACCTGAAATGCCTTATAATTGACACATGCCGAGTTCAATGAAAAACAAAACAAATGATGTTCAGAGTTTTCACTATTTTTAGAATACTCAATAGGTGGTTGAAATTTAGAAATAGGCGGTGGAGGGCCTAATGGCTGTCACGGTGGCCCATGGAAAAATGAAAAAATAGCCGGTTGTGCATGTGGGAATAGCCGGTGACTTTTGCCAGCAACCGGCTATTAATGAGAACATTGATGTTTACAAAAAAAGCCTTAAAAGTGTGCTTTTGTTATATGACGAAATAAACTGTTATCTCCAGATCTTCTATCACATCTGGCATGGAAAAAGAGGAAAACCTGTTGGTAAAATACATTTATACGAGATATATATGCTATGCATATAGGTAAATGTATGGTACATCTATGCCATGAATATAAACCAATATTTAAAAAAATGCACGTTACCGTATAAAATTAGATAACCATATACCATGTAACTTCACTTACAGGCCTAGCCCTATAAGCTACTTGATTATTATATACCCTACATCCAGAAATCTAAACACCCCTTGTCTAGAACTTCCGATGTCTGCGAGCTTGGCGCTAAATATACATTACATCTACTGTAAGTTTCGCATTTTCTTGAAATATGGTCTCAAATGAAATGTTTCGAAAGTATTCGGTCTGATTATACCGTTTATTCAAAATATCTAAAAACATCTACATTGAAACCGACTTTTCCCTAATTTTGTATGATTTATCAACCATTCGAAACTACTGGTGTAGGTAACATGATACGTACCGCCAAAATCCAACTGCTGGAACTTGACCACTGCCTTCGAAGGGGAAACATAATTATGACCTCACTTAAGGGTCCACTGAATACTTGCTGGCAAGTCAGGCTTTGGGCGGGTAGTTACTAGAGTTCCTTTAACTCGCTTGACCAAAAGTCTTCGTGATTTCAGCGTCTGTTTCGAGCTTGCTTTTTTGTCAAGCTCAGCAATGACGGAAGCATACTCCTCTGATCTCCAAGGGATGTCCTTCACGAGGAAGCATGTCTCATCCCCTGATTGATCTTCTTCTTCTGAAGACATTAAGTCGATTCTCAAGGCTTCCCTCACTTTAGCCTTTTTAACGTCATCGTAACTCCTCTTTTCACTGAGAGCGGCTATTCTTGATGTCATTTTCTGTTGATAAATACAATGAACAAAAATAATTTATCCATTTACACAACCTGTACACACACCGCCTCACCCTCCAACACCCCCCTCACATAATGACACACATACACACACATATATATATGTACATTGAGTCATAGCTGTTTGATCATATAACATGAACTAATTCTTGGTGTTTCACATAATTTATGTTAATTCTATTAACTAAATACAGAATACATATACAATGGTATATCCTTCGTGTCTCCTTTGATATAGTGTGTCAATTATTATTATTATTAAAGAACTGTCAATGAAAAATAACTTTAGGTCATATTACACTAGTGACATACATGTATATGCAAGTTCAAGTTCTTTATTTCTGTGAACTTTATGGTTCATTAGTTTGTACAAATTAAGTTACAAACATATACATGTACCTCAGTTGTTACCAGGTGGAAAGTGTTACTACAAATAGCATGAAGCAATAACTCTGACATTTTTTTCTGAGAATGGCATAAGTATTTTCCAAGATTCTTAACTTTAATATGCTTGGATATATTCTAGAGTAAGGCTTAATTAATTTATTTGTTAGTTCATTATAACATGCAAACATATTACACAGATTACACAGGCAGAATTCACTGGATAACTGAAACAATCGCGTGATATTATGTTTTTATGATTTATATTATATTTACATGAATGAACTAAACATAAAAGAAGTATAGCTTTTAAAGATGTCTTTTTGTTTGTTTCATCTGTGTAGGAGATTACTGGCAAACATTCCGCAGTATGTATGCAATTTGTGTTGCTAAATCTATCAATGACATTATTCAAACAGTATAATTAAGCTCTAACTGCCTTGATTAGACGCAATGAAATACCTGGGTTAATTTACTTGAAGTATTTATGTTTTATTTGATGTTTAATAGAATACAAAATCAATTAAATCAGGAGTTTAATGTGAATTTATACTTGATTTCAAGTTTAGCATGGTATAAAATTCAAGTTTAAATGCAATTAAGTCATAAATTTAATTGAGCTTAAATCTGCATTTTATGCTAGGTTTAAATGACTATAAATGTGATTATTTGAGCAATTAAAGTCCAGGTTTAATTACATATAATTTGTTTGAGCAATTAAATTCCAGGTTTAATTACATATAATTTTTTTGAGCAATTAAATTCCAGGTTTAATTACATATAAATTTTGGTTATATGCAAGTAAACTCTGAAGTTTACTGAACTAGTAAACTAGATTTATATGCGATTTATTCTTGAAGTATAAACGCAAATTTTATGTAAATTATATCTTAAACTTCACAATTAATTCACAAATAAGTTACTAATAATTGTCAATTAAATTCATATTTTCATGCAGTGGAAAACATTTAAGTAGAATACGACAAACTCCTGTAAAATTTGAATGACTGTGTCTTATTTCAGTTAGATGTATTGTATTAACAGGACGTCTCGTCCGATAAAACAATAAATTGGTGATCTAGCGGTTGCATGTTCAAATACCAGGCAACTCATACGTTTTACAGAGAAAAAAAAATGCTAAAGATATTGTTTCAGAAGTCAAACATTTCTCTGTCACCTCCGATGTACGTGTGATATGAGAATATGGAATATGGTTGCTTAAGGACAATAGAGAGTTAGTTTTGGCACATAATTTATAAACGTTTACGATCAGTTGTATCAACATTGGTTAACTTTAACAATTTTGGTTTACTAACCACTAAATAAGTCGTTTAAACATTTAAAAAGGGCTGCCATATTTGGTACTGGTTACCGTTTATGCTAAGAATTAATCAGCATCTTAGACGTGGGTTAGATTTATTTGAGCTTTAACAAAAACAACATTTAGTTTAACTTAAACAAAATTTTCTACTACAGCTAACCGAACATTTAACCAAAATTTTATCCAAAACTCTGATTTAACCCAGTGGTTGAAGTTAACCAATGTTTATACAATTGGGTGTTGATGGATTTAATGTCGGTTATGCACGATTACGATACTGCTGACTGTGACAAGGTTGTTTTTAAGGATTAAGTTTGCCTTCAAATTGACTTGTTATTTTAATACCGTTGTTACATATTGTGTGTTATTTGGTGCGGGGTTGTCACTTTGTCAACTAGTCAGTGATTTGTTGAATCATGGGGATTTGATTATTAGAGGGAAATGTTTCACTTCAGTCATTATATTCGTGGAGACAACATCTCTTTAATTATAATGAATGTGATTGGGATATATGATGGTTTGACAATTTCTTCGTTCTTGTATCCATATTGTTTTAAAAAATTGATCTAGCATCATTCATTCGTATGTTTTCTTGATAGTAGTTATTTCAGTTAAAAGCTTATATTTTACCAATTTCTTACTTGATCTCAAAATGGATTCACAATGAATGATTTTCTTAAATAATTAGTTAACACTTAAATTTATTAGGCACATTTCCACCCAGTCTTTCACCACTTGGTTATCATTTAACTTTTAGATCTACCAGTAAACTAACAGCCATCACAAAGTTAGTGTATATGTGGAGTGTGAACTGTACTCTATACTGGTGAATGTATTGTATGGATATAACTTGTAATTTGTGCCATCACAAAGTTAGTGTATATGTGAAGTGTGAACAGTACTCTATACTGGTGAATGTATTGTATGGATATAACTTGTAATTTGTGCCATCACGGAGTTAGTGTATATGTGGAGTGTGAACAGTACTCTATACTGTGAGTGTATTATATGGATATAACTTGTAATTTGTGCCATCACATAGTTAGTGTATATGTGGAGTGTGAACTGTACTCTATACTGGTGAGTGTATTGTATGGATATAACTTGTAATTTGTGCCATCACGGAGTTAGTGTATATGTGGAGTGTGAACAGTACTCTATACTGGTGAGTGTATTGTATGGATATTACTAGTAATTTGTGCCATCACGGAGTTAGTGTATATGTGGAGTGTGAACTGTACTCTATACTGGTGAGTGTATTGTATGGATATAACTTGTAATTTGTGCCATCACGGAGTTAGTGTATATGTGGAGTGTGAACAGTACTCTATACTGGTGAGTGTATTGTATGGAAATTACTAGTAATTTGTGCTTTTCTGTTTGTTTGCATGATTTATGTATTGTGTCATATTGACTTATGATTGTATAACTACTAGCTGTATATATCTTTATATTGTTAGGTAAACTCTACTCACTGTATTATTGTTTATATTGTATCACTTTCTGTTCCTGATTTAGATGTATCATTAAACTTATTATCGTGTATTATTTCAATTGCAGGTCACATTATTGTCATCATTATTATCTTCACGCCCAACGTGTAGTTAAACTTAATGTTAACTTTGGAGACAACCCTCAGATTTGTTTTGGGACATTAGTCATTTTGGATTTCATTCAGTGATTGTGTACACAACAATAGATTCGTGTTGAGTATTTACTGGACTCATCTCTAACATTTGTGGACTTGTTATAACAGGATTCTACTCATTAGAAGAAATTTTCATCAGGAGAACTTTAGGAGATATTTGTTGGACATTTAGTTTTAACAGTGAAGTGATTTTACTGTTGTGTTAGTGACCACAGAATTTTTACAGTTCATTGATATTGTATGGTACAGGTTGATAACAGTGAAGTGATTTGACTATTGTGCTAGTGGCCACAGAATCTTCACAGTTCATTGATATTGGATGGTACAGGTTGATGAGTAAGTACCTTTCATATTATGTTGACTCATTGATTGCAGTAAATTACATTTTTCGCAAATTTTATACATTTTAGTATCGATTGATATTTATCATATTTACTGCAGTTCTTGTGTTGACATTGTGTATGTATGCTATTGTAGTGTGAATAAGATGTCACATGCATGATTAATTAATTGCAGGTTTCTAGGCATACTATTTCATAACATCCCCCATTTATATACTAATTATTTTGGTAAAGGGTAATCCTTATTTTCCTACTTTCTAGTGAAAGAATGTTGCCATTTTTAATTTTAGATATTTTATTTAAATTCATGCAAATTGTGTGCTTCATGTAATTTTAGACAAGTTATAAGACACTTCAAGAAACTGATTTGATCTTTCCTGGAAGTTGTTTGATGGTGTTTGTGTTGAAAGGATGGTTTAGTTCATTAGTTTGGGTTTTGGTTGGTATTTAGATATCAGTTTACCATAGGTGTGTTGATTCTGAGAGCTGACACCCTATGATTTTACTGGGTTTAAATTGATAATCATCTAGTTGCATTGTGGGTGTAATCATCAAGGATTTTGTTCTGTGTATAGAACATCTAGTCAGTAGCGTGAGTTAAAGGTCGTAATGACATTGTAACGGGTGTTCTAATTTGGAAGGATTTAAGGTTTGACTTTGGTTTGAATGCATGTAGATGTAAATTATTTTGAAAACGTGCGCTATATTTCACGCTTGAATGAATTTCTCATTGATTTATATCAAGTTGATATATAGAGATAAACATTACTGTATAACTGATTTTGCAATTGATACACATTGATTTTAGCTGACTGGTTTAATTTTGTTTAACACTGGACAGTATTTCAGAGGTGTTGATCAATTTATCCAGTTGAATCAAGTATTGGAGGTGAATTGTATAAACATTATTGACATTGACATACTTATATATTAATCACAACACTTGATGAACTGAGTTAAACATTAGTGTGTTTAAAATATAACACAGATAATATAAACTTAACTCTTATTTAAACTGTAATAAGAGTTTAACTTAAATATTTTCAACATACATCAAGTTATAAAACATGAGGATGGGTGTTTAATTAAACAATTAATTAATTATTTGTAATTTAAATTGATATAAAACGTAGAATTCTGTATCAATTTCTTAGTAAAATTGATAGGGAACATATAAATTGATAGTTATACATGAAAATCTGTGATTTTTATGTGAATAAGGTACATATTCAGTGTGAAAATGTACTTTATGTGAAACCTTATGTACTTTAGTGAATTACGTGCACTGACTTTTTACATATTTGTTATACTACATATATGTTCAATGCTAAAAAATAAACATTGATAGAAATTAAATTAATTAACAACTACCAATTTATATTGAAGTGACATACAAGCTAGCTTGTTAAATTTAAGCATTTTATGTGTTTTAATAGTTGAATAATAGAATTATAATTGATAAGTGAACAGTGTGTAATGTATGTAATTTTTAGTTTACTATGCGATATTGAGTATTGATTCATTTGATTGAAATTTTTACACTACACAGTGGATTGTGATAGAGACATAACATATGTGATTGTGATTTAAGTTTGAAACACTGTAGTAAGATTGGTCCGTTTGATTGAAGCTTTATACACTAGACTGTGGATGGTGAGAGAAACATAACAGGCCTTTTTCTAAGCATTTTGGGAAAAAGACCCTGGCCAAATTTTAAAAAATCGGGTCGTAAAATCCATTAATTTGGGAAATAATTATCGGTCGACAAGCTTTTTGGGATTTTTTTATTAACATTTTTTTTCATTAAAAACTGGTGATAAACAAATGTTTTACAAGAAAAAAAAACAGTCATCGTTCATGTGCTTGCCCATACCCTAATAGGAGTATGACCTCATATTTAATTTCAGTGAGCCAAGTAGACGCCTGTCTGGTATTATGGCAGGGAGGGAGGGGGCAATGAAATCCTCTGATATTGATTTACTAGACTGGCTAGCTGAAGATTCAGCTTACCAGAGTACTTAGATATTTCACCGAGTGTGCTAAATTATGTAGCAAAACACTTATTTTTAGTATTTCGCTAATTATATTAATGTCGTGAGTTTACATAGCACATACATGTATATCAGTTTGTAGAAACGCATTTTTTAGTGATGCAGTGAACTTAGACGTTCGAATATTTCATTACTATGATTTTCTGTAACCAATTTACAGTTGAACCCGTTCATAAAATAACTGCAAAATTATTCCGTTTTTATAGAATGACCATAGCAAATGACGTGTACCTTACAAATAACTGCTCACATCTCAGAGGCATGAATAGCAATTGAACAACAGAAAATGATATAAAAATCCTTCGCACACGCATAAAACCGTTATTACGTCCACTGGTACTAATACTATACTACTACTGTTACTGCACTACCATCTCCAGCGACGGTAACAAAAGAAGCAGCAGCTGCAGCAGCAGCAGCAACAGCAACAACAACAACAACAGCAACACCATAGGCAACATCAGCAGTGGAGGACGAATGGCGCAAACGCAATATTTTTAATCAAATCTTATTACGGAACATGAGCACAGCTATTCTCACAAGATAGGCCCAACTTTGAAATTTGATTGTCGCTAAACCATATTCGACTCGAATACGATGATATTGCTGTGTTTTGTTAATTTATCAACATTGCATGGTATCTACCTTTCAATCATAAAATGTTTAGATGTAAGCTAGTGGAATTTTTCCACCACAAATATACGCTGTCGCCGTAAAGGGTAACATGATTTTACATACAAGTACTGCATCATATTGTCACAAAATGAAAATATTTTTTCATTATTTTTCCGATGACGTATTGACGTTTGCAGTAAAAAACAAAATCTAAGTTAAGCTCTTTGTATTTTTTCTCATAAAACAAAACAGACATGTCGCCAAAACCAATGTAATATACGTTACATAGTTTGTACAGAGAAAAAATATTAACATTAAACACGTTATAAGTCGTTTAAACATAAGCAAATACGTATGTAAATATAGTACAAACGATGTGCGATAAAATATTTAACTCATTTCATAAAATTTGTTTAAAACAAAAACAAGCACTTAGTTTTTGTAAAGTAAAGACTGCTATCTACGTTACTGCTATTATTCAATTAATGTAGCAAAGAGAACTCTAATTTAGCGATTATCAATTAATTTCGATTGATTTAACACTCAGTATTCGTTATTTGTAAAAGTTTAAATAGTCAGTCAGTAATTTCAAGCTCATAATAATCAGGATGTAATTTACGTTATATAATCAACGTTACCACAGTTTTCCAATTTCGGCCAGTGATTTGATTTAGATGCCTGAAAATTAGGTTAAACAGTTTTCGGGTTCCGTGAGATAAACTTCCAATATGGAATAAACACGGATGTCTCACTTTTTTGTAGATTTACCACTTTTTCTTCAATTTTGGACTGCAATTTCGGTACAGAAAAAAACTACAATGAAGTTCAATATGTCTTCAAGAAAACAAAAGATAAGAAATGTGAATATTTTTTTCTTTAAAGTTTTTAGACAATTGAATATATACATCTTAAATGTCAACGAAGTTGATGTAATACCGCAATAAGTTCATACAGATGTCGCAAATGTAAGTGACAAGGTCCTATAGGTTTATAACTTAGCATTGTTTTTTTGTTCTCTATTTTTGCATACCAACACGATTTTTTACTATATTTCAATTATAATATATCTACGAAGATATTGGCATGGTATCAGTATTATACCAGATCACCTGATGTGTTATAAAGGTGATACAAATATTGGTAACGTAGATTACAAAAATATCAACTTGTGTATACTCTAACACAATTAAGTAGATCTTTTCCCCAAATTTGACATGTTCCTCCTCTATTGTAGATCCTTACCTAGTGGTTAAGAAAGAACACTGCTTGTTTCTGTAAGGAATAATGTAGTATAGGTATATAAATCGTTGTAAACATTGGTAACGTTTATTACAAAAAATGTAACGTAGATTATTGTTTCTTTGTTTCAATAAGTGTGGGTAATTCTGGGCTGAAACAGCGAATCTATTGTGAGAGGAAAAAGGCATCTGAAGGAGAAAATACCTTAAAATAGACTTATTATATTCCAACGTAAACAAAAAAAGGATCTGTAACCAGAAGAGAGATGAGAAAAAATGTCCAGAAATATAGACAAAGAATTAAGGAGTCTGAAGAGGAAGTAAATTAGTCTAATGGTGATCAAGATGAATAGAGAATGCTTGTCGATGATGATAATGGTGTGCGCTCTAGTTCGCCATACCTGAGAATAGTAGCTAATTAGAAGTTTTGATCCAAGACAAAGAACAAGACAAAGAGTAACTAGAATAGTTTCCAAACAGTGAGATTAAACACCTGAAAGATCAAAATGAAAGTTTCCATTGGAGGCATAAAACTGTATTAAATATTAGAATCTTCAGAAAAAGACAGATGACCAATCAATTCTTTCGTCCCATAATAGTGATCTCAATGAAAGTGACAAAGTACCAATCTTCAAAATGGCCAAACACTGCTGGTGATATTTGGTTGAATTTGACGACTATCATTTGTATATAAAATGATGTCTAATTATCATTCACAAAGTATTTTCTGGTCTTAAGCTATTAATGTCTTAAAGAAATATAAATGAATATGTTTTTGTATAAACTTTTCATTAGACTGACTCAAACAACGGACACATTACTAATTATTACATCTAAGATGAAACAATGGCAGAAAATGTAACTAAACTATCCTTCTGTTCTAAACTTTCAATCTTTGTTGCTGTACAGTAAAAGGTGCATACTCTGTAATCTACGTTACAAATTCCCAGTTTTGTTCACACTGTTGTATATTTCATGCAAAATACATTTCGAAGTCAAATATTGTCCTATCTTAACATTTAGCGCTTACAGTTTGTATAAAATTCAAATAAATGTACATAACAATGAGTTTGTTTTTACAGCTTTAATAATTGATAAACGTGTTTCCAGGAAGTACGCAACCCAACATAACCTACAAAATTAAAGCTGGGTGTACATTGTTATAAAGACCTGTGCATAAAACATGTAAAGTTACTGTTACAAAATCTTTATCAAAGGTACTATTGGTCTAAAGATTTTTTGTTTCATAATAACTGTTTTATGACCATTTAATTATCTTAAGTGAAGGTAACATAGATTACGCTTCGCAAACTTCCCCCATTTGCTTTAGTGACCATTATATCTGTATTAATTGGGTCTGAGTGCTGTAACTTTGCCAATATGTCAGGCATATATTTTTTATAACTTTATGTCTTAAAACATCAGTACAGAGCGAGTTCAATTTTTGACATTTGGTCGATGTAAGTTGGGCCTATCTTGTGAGAACAGACCAGCAGCGCTTAGAGTCATCTGTTTTCTAGTATTCACGGACTCTGAAGTCCGTTGATTTAACGTTGTTCACACTGAGATGAGCGTACAAGCTTTATTAGAACAAAAAAGGCAATAATTACACATATGGACAAATTGAGTACAAGTTAGTGAACGAGAAACCCGTGCGGGATTACTAAACCTCGAATTAAAGTTATAAAAGTACGATTTGTGTCATTAAGTACTCTAGATCACATAACAATGTTATCACTGTCATACAATTATATTATTACATAAAGATGTCGCTTTATTAATTGTGTATAGTTAAGTAATTCATCCTATTTTTACCGTAATTTGACAATTATGTTTCGTACAAATGGCTTGATGATGGATGAGTTTAGAAATAGTTTACGCCAGTATATATGTGAATATATGTGCATTCAAAATGCGTTACAAGATAACCTAATATACTGGTTGTCAAGGAGATTCTCGTGCAGACATCAACAACAACAACAAAAAAATGGAACAAATGATCAGATGATGAGCTTCATAGTATTAAACATCCCAGGCATTCTGACAACCTTTTTCTCAAACTGGTTTAACGTCGCGGCCAGAGTCATTTGGCGACTTCTCAGCTTTAACAATGGAGGAAGACCCCAGGCTTACACCTGGTTCGAACCAACGACTATCCGTATGCTGGCTGGACAGCTTCCTCACATGTGAAAGTTGGTCTCGAGAAGGATTCGAACTCTCAACACTAAGAATGGCAGAGCATTCTGACCGCTAGCGAGTTATAAGAAAAAAAACGGAAAGTGCATTGTCGCATGAAATGTTTTCTACAATAATCTTATTAAAATTCAATTTACTTGAAATGTAGCGATAAAATAGAAATATATGAAAAGCTAAATTCCATTTACCTCATCGTTTATTCAGAGGTAATCCGATAATTTGTATTACCAGTAGATACACTTATCTGGACGTTGCATGAATGTTGACAAGAGACGCACAAGGCATTAAAATATTTTTTGTGCGAGGCTGATTAAGTTTTTACACATTAATTTGACTCTAACAATTGATGCAGACTGTCACTATAACAATAATTGTCTAAGTTGTGAAGGCAGAAACAGATGTAAAGCGTCTATGATTGATTACAATCGGCTGTGTGCGTGTCATTCAAATAATCTTATTAATACCGCATTAAAAATTTTAGCTAGTAAACAGGCATTATGTACCACTTTTACATTTATTCAGTACAGTAATTCTATCACAGTTTAAAATGAGAGTGATAAATTCATGACTTGCCAATATATATGACATTAGCGGTCTTTCCATGAATGTTACATATTAATATAGGAAATGATATAAGCAACTCCAGAATGAAAACGAAGACAAAATCACCAAACATCTAGAGATATTCCATTTTTTATTTTAAAAAAAACCCAACTAATTACTTGCGCCTTTGACATGATATATATTAATTTTGAATATAAATTGTAAAAAAGGTATCTGTATATTATCATGGAACGGTTAAATTTTCTCGATTAAGTCCTGCCGAATTAAATTATCAGTTGAAATAGTTTGAAACACTCTCAACTAGTCCCAAAACGCGCAAAAATATGCAAAAGTAGGTTAGACAACGATTGCTAAAATCTTATTAGTTTCTTGTTAGGTATGGATAAAATATTTGGAAACACTAAATGCTTGCACCTTTTTAACCATTTGATTATAGGTTAGTGCTCCTTTTAGTTGGATTTGTGCCTGTTTGTCTGTTTGTAACTCTTTTAAACATTACTGGAGGTAAAAATAATACTTGCCACAAACAAATATCCCACTTCAATACTAACGTGGATATATGAAGTTTTTTTATTGTACCGCGATTAATTACTAATACTGTATCAAGTATGTTATGGTAGGTCCTAAAGTACTTTAACATTAGTTAAGTGGTATTTTTTTAAAAAAAAACTGCGATAGCTTGAAATTCATATGATAGGTTTATAAAAGGCGTTCCTTAGAGTTATTCTTTGCTCATTAACATTGGTTTTAAAGATGTCACAAAAGCGAATCGTTTTACCTAGAATATTAATGGCATCGTGATCCAAGTATGCAAATCAAATCAAATCTGTCAAAATGTTTTAGATAAAATTCATGAATCAATATGTTTTCTGAATCTATACCTTAAAGAGATAATCATGTGGTTTACTTACGACACACCATGTTTTAACAAACATTTAATTTATAAAGTACCGTCTTATGAATACGGCTGTTAAATTTAGTCTGCGCTTCATGGATATTCCCTCGCAGATTTGAAAGTAAAAACAAATATTCTCAAGTTTCACCACGGAGCAGACAAGTTTTAATCTGCGGGAAAGCTGTATAGCCGGCTTACGGAAGGGCGGTGGTCCTACCCAGGGGTACGCCTGAGGACTTTTTCCACCGTTAAAGCTGGAACGGTCTGTTGACGCAATTATGAACCTCAGAAAAGAAATAAATTTCAACTTATACAGTTTCAACCAAACTCAGTTTTATATTTGATATAGAAGGTAAATAATTTGGTATCCTTTAAGCGTTCTTGTTTTCTCGATGACGAAGACATTGAACATATTTTTTGAAGAAACATACTTTTATTAACCACAAACAATGCTTCCCTTACTCCCGTACGTGACCAAATTCGTTCCTGTATAAATTTAATCTACCTCTATGTCTGTTCTCCAATTAACGTGAATAAACTCATCATATATGTTTATTATGTCCCAACATAATTCAATATACCGATCTTGTATGTATATGCTACATTGCTAAATTCGGCAAACACTCCGAAAAGTTTGAGTTTTGATTTAATGGATGAATATTGTCAGACGTAAAATTCGTCTGCTGCTTATGCAGTCAAACCTGTGAACAAAGGTTACCCATTGAGAAAGACAAAATCTGGCCTTTAGTGACAGGTGGCATTTATTCGGAGATCAATTTGTTCTAAGTAATCAATGATGTTTTGTGAAAAAATGGCTTATATTCACTATTTACTGGGTAGGCTTTATTGGGAGGTGGCCGCAAACACAGGTTATACTGTACCACCAAAATCGCCAAATGACATTAACGATTGGTGCGACGTTAAAAGCCCTAATGGGCCCAGCAGTTTCATTTCTAGTATAAGCATCCAATGTACATTACAGTGTATAATCCCCGAATAAGGAACACCGTAAATTTGACCCGTAGATCCGATTCGAATCCCGGTCGTGGCAGGTCATTCACTTCTATGAAACTTTGACAAAAATGTCTATTTTTCTCCATATGTAGAGAAGTTGCCGGCTCCTTGATGAAGGGTTAGTTAGTACTGGTTAGCATTCAGTACAGGAAAACTGGTTAGGTGAACCGGTCGCCGTATATAACTGAAAAAACCCCAGTGACAATAAGGAACACTATCTGACGTTCCTATAGGTCTTGTTGTATACAGAAACACTTAATTTAGCGACCACCTCAATATGAAGAATACTTCTTTATATCGTCATACCGGTTTTGAATATTTCTTAATTAACAAGGTAATAAAACACTACGCTTTTACGACCGATTTATTTGGTCTTAAATGTGAGATGCACTTTGTAAATTTAATGACTGTAGATAATTATGTTTAACACTATGATCACACGTGCGTTAAATAATGTAGCTAAACGTACTTCGAAATAACGTATCTTAACATCGTTAACGTTCCTTAATGTACTTGAACGTACTTACAGCCGTAGCCTGCCATACTTTAACTTTTAAAGAACGTGTAAAAACCGTGGGAGAGCCGGAGATTTATCCTTTTATCATCTTCAAAAGATAACTACGGCAAACAGGATTTTTTTAATGTACTTTGAACAACAGGCTTCAACGGACTTCAACGTACTTCGCTAACGTACTTCTGTTTCTATTTTAACGTTCTTTAACTTACACCAGAGCACATAACCTTGTACTTACCTTAGTGTTACACTACACTATTTAACGTATGAGTGACCAAGATGTAATCTTGTATTTACCGTAGGGTTCTACAATTATGTTAAACTACACTATTTAACGTATATGTGACCAAGGCATGACCTTGTATTTACCTGTAAGTTAGTACTTTACGGCTACGTTAAACTACACTATTTAACGTACTTGCTATTTAACGTATATGTGACGAAGGCGTGACCTTGTATTTACCGTAGTGTTTTACAGGTACGTTATACTACGTTATTTAACATACATGTGACCAAGACATAACCTCGTACTTACCGTAGTGTTTTACAGCTACGTTGAACTACTCTTTTTAAAGTATATGTGACCAAGGCGAAACCTACGTTCCTCTATGAAAACAAATGCTCGTTTATCTTTAGTAATTATTTATGCAAAAAAAGTTTTGATATGGTTTAATTTAGATATGCATGAATGTAATTGATTGATATAATTATAATTTTATTTTTATCCCTTCATGCCATACTTACTGTTTATTTTTGTGCAATTTATCTACATGAAAATGCTTCATTTTATGAATACAGTTATTGTAAGTATGAATACAGTAAAACACAGTTATTGTAAATGATGCACATATCTGGAAGGCTGAATTTCACATTATTTCTTATTTTCACATTGATATTTCTGTTGTTTATCCTTTTATTGAGGAAGCATAGACTTAAATTAAATAAGGTAATACCAATCGTACAGCTTCAATCAGTGATATAGAATATATGCAATAGACATTACACATTTGAATATCACACTAGTATTTTCTCATAATAATATGTTGAGCGTCAACACAATACAACTGGATGAATTTAGTACACAAACGTTTACAAATTACACTAAATATAATTATTTACGATTGTAATAACAATATAGATTAGAGTAACGAAATTATATGGTTTTAACAACAAAATAGTACTGCATACAAGTGATACAATAAACTCCATTGACATATAATGCACAGACTATAGTTCGTCGGATTGTAAATTCGAATGTTCAGAGTTCTATATACTGGTCAGATAAAACATTGACGACGCTTTTCTTTGGTGACCATTCTTTATTTTTCGTGCCGTCATGGCCAACAGAAATAATACTGTCGAAAATGAGGTCATGCCAGCCGCAGACTGGAATGGAATACTGTACGATCCGGATACATCTCTGATATAACCTGAAATATATGAATGGCACAGTAAACCTGAAATATTTAAATGGTAAAGTACATAATCAAGACATATCTCTGATGTAATCTGAAATTTGAGGATGGTACAATGTATAATCTAAAATATGTGATACTATGTTAGTTACAGACAAGTGTCTGATGTAACCTGTAATCTATGAATGGTCCAGCGTATGATCCAGAAGACTCATTTCCGATGTAACCTTTTAGTTAACTGTAGCTTACCGCTGATTGGTCCCGCAACAGTATTCCCAATACAGTTTGTTGTAAATAGCAGACCGATAGCTGTCGGGAGATCTTTTGGTTCAACCAGTTTTGCTGAAATGACACTAAACATGGTGATGAACATTCCTATTGGCATCCCAGCAAGAGCAAGAGATACTTCAGCCAAAACTTTTGACGTATAAAGAGAAAATCCAACTAATGATATAGTTGCCGTCAACGATGCGAATATTGGACCGAACAATGTTGGTACATTTTTACATTTCATGAAGAAGCCTGGTAATAAACGAGCAAAAATATTTACTATGTTCATTAGGAGTAGGCCGAATGTGACATCGTTTAATGTTAGTCCTTTATCCTTGAAAACATCAGCTACAAATATCACTATTAAACCAATAGAAGGATATGCCGCGGCACAACCAACTACAAAAATCATGTATTGCGTATTCTTAATAATTGATTTAAGACTATGGAGAGGAGTCTGTCGGGCGGTATCTTTATCAGCACGAATTGTTGCGAAATGTCCTTGTTGCACGAATATACTTTTAGTATTGGGATCAGTGCGCAGTACCGGAAATTTATCAATGTAAAAAACATCATTCTTAGTATTTTCAGATAATTCTTTCTTCTTTTTAATTATAATCTTGTCTTTGTGCCTTATTAATTTTATTTGTAATGATTGTCTGTATTGTTGTAAAAGATCTGACGTCAGGTTTTCTCTTGGTCTTTCTTTATGAATGTTTGGTAGTTGTTTCCATAGCAAGCATCCAGGTATACAATTCAAACTGAAACCTCCTATAATTAGCAAAGCCCCTCTGAATCCATACATATCGCTGAAAATATATTACATACTATTAATGGCACGGAGTGAGAATCGAACCCACATTGCTACGGCGACAGTTATCAATAGCATTTATCAATCCAATCACTCTTCCGATTACTTGCAATAATAAATTGTCCCGCTCAATGAATTGAGTAAAAGCATTACTGGTACATCATGTACTACAGAAAAATAATTATTAATTAGATATATAATACAAACAATACCATTCAAAGTTCATTGGTTTTGTTAAGCATCATAGTGCGTTCTGTGTATCACCTAAGATATTCGTTTCTTCGAATGTGTTGCAACAAATTTCATAATGCATGCTATCAAAGTAAGCTAGAAAATTATTTTTATCAAGTATCAATATGAAAGGATATCATTTTACAGTTTTTTAATTTGAATTACACTTTGAGTCCTGTGTGGGCGAATGGTCATGACCTTAGATTTGCTATCACTAGTTCCTGATAGCTTTAAGTTCGAATCCGGGACACATTCCACAAGCTGGTAAGCTGCCTTAGTTTACGGAAGGCCGTTGGTTCTACCCAATTGTATGAAATACTCTTTAATTACTTTTAATGAGGCGTTACTCCAGACTGACAAGTAATCATAACAAGCTTACAATTTCAAGTTGAGGGTTTACGGTCATTTTTATTCACAATACCCCTTCGGCAGATTGTTCCACCGTCCCGCGAGGAAATTATGTTTGGTAGCCCATGTTTCTGTATGTTTCTGTACGTGGGATTGGTGGGTTATTGGATGAGTGGCGTTTTGGGGAGGGCGGGATTGTTTGTATGTGGTTATTTCTTAGTCTCCTTTTCTTATCTATCTGTACGTTTCTTTCTTTATGTAAGCTACGTTGTAATAGTCTGTATATGATTATAAACTACAATTGTATTCATAATAACAACAGCGAGGCTTTCGCTGTTCATGTAGATATTTTCTAAGTATATGACGACTTTAGCCGATGTTGTAGAAACAAATTTGGAATGAAGTCAGTTTAAAGATTACCTCAAATACGCAAGTATGTATGGATATATCATTCCACTCAGTGCAGCACAACATGACCGTAAAGATAACATAAGTAGTTTTATGTTACCATCAAACAGTTGACCAATGGCTGTTGTGGAACTAATATGTAGAAAATTAATTCCAAAGGCTGCAATATTCAATCATTTGTATAATGATACTTAAGTAAACCACAATAAATCTAAAGAACTGTATGGAATAATAAAAAATGTAGCAAATATCGCTAATTTATTATTGTACTGGAGCATAACAACAAGAACAATCGACCATCCTAAATATAGATACCATATTGCTGTGTTTAAGTAATGTTATTAAGTATCATTATTCATAAACAACCACGCCGTGTTGAAGATGGTATAATAAGTTTTGTCGACAGACTTATGATTCTGTCAATTGAATTAAAGCAATTTTGACCTCGCTTTACTCAACCTAAATCTTGATTAACAGAAGCATCATGAAAAGAAAGTAACTTTAATTACCATGTACGATGCCATAGCTGATAGTTAAATACACAGTAGAGGTTGCCAGATAACATGCTATTAACCCAAAGCTTGCTATAGACGCTGCGACCACACCACACAGTACTATACCAAATTTGTGGACTAACATTCCAGATATGAGTCCTAAAATATAAAAACTAAAATAAAAATATCAAATATCTGTACAGTGCTCCCTCCGAAGAGCAACACTCACAAAAAAGTGTTGTTCTTTGGAGTGAGTTGTTGTTTGGAGGGAATTGATACATTCGCGACCGATGTTTTATTATGTATATGCGTGTCTTTTACAGTCGATCCTTGTAGGGAATCGGTCTTTGGAAGAGGGAGCATTGTATAATGTGATACTTTTCTCCAATTGATTGAATGTATTGCATTATGCCAATGATCTTGCTTTAGTATCACATCTATTAAAGCGACTTTAGTCGAATAATATGCTAGAATTTCCCGTAAATTTGTAAAATTCCTGATATCATACAGAAATGAAAGAGACTGAATTTTGCCCTGTAGTAAAGGAATTCTGTGACCTGATGAAAAACACAAGACATTCAAATTTAACAAACGCCACTGATGAAAGAAGTGTCGATAATAGGACATTATTAATAATGTAAGCAACACAAAGACACGGGCTGTTGTAACGGCTCTGTGATAGTAAAAATGTAGTAAATTCTACATAAAACACCAATTTAACCCAAACTTACCCTAAAGGTGGTCACAAAAATCGACCCCGTTCAACTGATATATTATGTATATTATAGGCAGGTTATTCTGTATATTATAGGCAGGTGTATAACGTCATTCCGGTAAAACATTTGACTTCAGTTGCAGTGAGTATTTGAATACATGTACTAGGATACTCGTGGGTTTAAAATCGAGAACGAATACTCGCCACCTCTGATATTGTTGGATTATTGCAATCTTCGGAAATTGATATTAGCATGATAAAAATATCTCAGAAAACGTGACTGATGCATCTTGTCTTACATTGTGTACGGAAAACGTACCCATCTGAAAATATGTAAAAGTAGACGCGTCATGTTTTCGAATTTTTGACAAATATCATTATACGTGAAACATAAACAATACTCATATTACATAAAATCTTGTGAAAAGTATCTGAAGTTCCTATCTGAAGTTATTATTATTTTAAATAGACGCATATCTTGCTTCTTTTCTATTTATGCATATTTTTTACAAGCAAAACATAAACACGTATACATTGTATTAAATGTTTGACCGACGTATACGTTAAACATTTCATAATATATAATATTTGTTTATCTCAAATTCTGGTTATCTCAAATCAATTTCCCCAGTCCTGTTGAATTCGAAAGAACGAGAATCAACTGTTGTAAACAAAGATGCGGCCACACCGGAATGGCCAAACTTCACATACTATTGAAAGATTTTTCACACAATCTAGGTTGTATTGACCAATAAGTAAATTATACAAGTTGAACGGGGTCGACTTCTGTGACATGTTTTTCATTTAAGGTAATTTTGGCTTAAATTAGCTTGGCTTTATTTATTACAATTTTACCATAACAGGTCCGTTACAACTGCCTCTGCATAAAGACGCAATGAACGTTTATGTGAACATAAAGAACAATAGAAAATAAGATGATGAACAATTATAAATGTTATGTGTTTTTTAATCAGGCAGTACAGTCGTACTGTATAAAAGTCATGTGCATTCGCCAAGACGTAATTAGCCATCTGATATTCAATCATAAATGATTGCTCAAAAAAGGTTATTCGAGTTTGTAACTGATTTGTCAAAAATGTACATATTTATCAAGTTGGCACACGTGCTTGAAATACAAATACATTCGTAGCTGTAGCATTTGTAGAAATTCATATAGTATTTATCAACATAATGTGAAACAACATTTAGGCCGCTAGTTGACATAGAAAACATCTAAACTTTTTGTTGTCGATCTCAAAATTATAATGGTAGTTTAGCACTTTCAGATGACTGTACAAATAGAACTAAAACCAAGATATAATCTGGCGACATTCATAATTAGAAGAGAGTTTCATTCATAGCCGTACATTTACACAAAATGTGCTCAGAGAAAAAAGTATCTTGTGTTTTACCTGATCCAAATGAAACAGCCATTCCTGTGGAGTGAAAAACAGCCGTTTGTGCACGAGATGCATTGAAAGTTGACATAACGTCCGTAAATAAAGTACCGATACTAAAGAATAGTCCAATAAATACGAACATCTCCATACAACACGAACCAAATATAAGCCATTTGTATACATCACAGCTGCTTACCCTGAAGATAGCAAAATATGACAATGCAAGCATCAAACAATACATGTAAATATAACAGTGAAAGGCTACATTCTCAAAACACTTTATGTTACATAACACTTCAGCATGGAAACACAATTCTTATTTACAGATCATAGCAGTTTGGAAACAAAATCCTTTAATATGCAGTGCAACTTCTCCAGAGAGGCCTTCTTTTGAGCAACAGCCTTTCTTTAAGAACAGCATGATTATCTCCATTGTGCGCTTTAACTATTAATTTAACCTCTCTAGAACAATAACCTCTCAACAACAACATAATTTTGCTTCTCCCGAAGGGTGTTGCTTTGGAGAGATTGCACTGTATAACATAACAGTTTGTAAAGACAGTATCTCTATACTGAATAGTACCGTTTGTAAACACAATATTTCTATACAGAACATTACAGTTTGGAAACAATATTTTTACACGGAACACTACAGTTGGGAATCGCAATCTTTTTACTCAAAACAGCACTGAAGATTGCAAACACGATACTTTTATTTAAGACAATATAGTTTCTAAACACATTCCTTGTATACAGTACACTGCAAATTAAAAACACGATATTTGTAATATAGAACACTACAGATTGGAGACACAATCATTATTTACATTTTATGTAACATACGACCCTTACCTCATCGTGTTTTTTGTCAACTGTGTAGATGTGTGGCTAAATATTATAGATTTGGTTTCGGATGGTTAGCCAAGTGAGAACTAAAATGAAAGCGTTGTGTATAGTATAAGGATGCTAATTAATGTATGAACGACGCATCTATGCTGTTTAGACAACTTCGTAATAAAAACTTGTTTTAAGGAAATTCCCTGAAATACATTTGGTAAAAACATATGTTGTAATTATGTCATAATATCATTTATTACAATTATTATACATAAGTATTATTATTTAATAGCACAAAATATTGAGTTACACACGGTAGGGAGAAGGTGTTATTTGACATAATATTCATTATCTCTACGTTTTAAGCTTTTGTAAATATATTTGGATTGGTTTAGTTTAATTCCTCGGTTTTGAGAAAACATAGGTTCAGTAAATTTTAAGGTTTTAGGTCTTTTCCAATAGTATTGTTTGATAAGTTCTTTTCTAATATCAAAATAAAGGGGACATTTTAATATGAAATGAAATTCGTCTTCGAGGGTATTACATAATTGACATTTTCTTTCAGATTGTGGTGTTTCAACTGGCTCTGTCCATCTACCTAATTCGATTTTTAATCTATGACTTGAAGTTCTTAATCTACTTAAAACTATTGGATATTTTCTAATTTTAATACAGTCTAAACAAGCTTTAAACTCGAAGTTTGAAAAAATCTTATAAGCGCATGCCCTTAAAGAGTCATTTAGTTCTCCATTCCATGTTTGAATAAAGTTGGCCTTAATACGCAAATTAGAAATTCTTAAAAGTACAGCTCATTTATCCAAATACCAAAAAGGATTTTATTTCATTTTGTAAAACAATTTACGCCATGTTAACCTCATTATGAGAAGAGGAAAAACAGGTGCATGATGCTTGACTGCTGTACGACAAACAGCAAGTTCAGGGTAACATTTTTTTAGTTTCTGTCTATTATTGGTTCCAAGCTGTGACTCTAAAAATATCTAGATTTAATATCCTGTCATGAATTTAGGAATATTTAAGTGGGGAATTCGTTAAGTATAATCTTTTTGTTCACTTGGCCGGTTCGCCTGGTGCTCTTTTGGTAACTGAGAAGGCACTAATTTAGTGCATATCACACACAAACACAAGATACGTGTACGCACATTATCACTTACACTGTTACATTTGCTACAACAACTAATTAATATTCGTAATGCATATCTATAATATGAGAAATAATATGAATGTGTTTAGATAATTAAACATTTCTCAACAACTAAATAAAATACGGTCCTTGAGTAGTAATTTCACTACAGTTAAATTCGTTGCCAAATATTTTTAACAGCTAAGTGTTTCGCATATATATCCAGATAGTTAACAGATTGTAGTTTTGCATTAGACTGCATACTGTGCGAGATATATCTATGCGTCTGTCAATCCGTATTGAGAATGCAATAGCCTATCAAATGAAAAGTTCCTTAGCTAGACAAATTTCCGACAGAATCGCGCCTTGTGTCCAATGGTTGTTTGTAAATATCAGCCGAAGATAGCAAATTCCCGGACTCTCAATCTTACAAGGCGTTAGGAATACATATTACATTGTACTATTTATATGGAGAAATTGGTTTAAACATGTATAGCTTATTCCACTATTGTTGATTGATAAATATGTTCCTTTATGATTGTTACACGTGTGGGTCACAAATTGACGTGAAATCAATAGTGGATATTCATTGGCTGGAATTCAAACAGCCCGGAAAACAAACTAAAGCTCATTCTCCGGTCCTGATTGCTTTTTGTTATATGTTCTATACAGTTTTACCCCGTTTGGCTAGAACCACATAAACTCGAACGCTCGGACTAATGATCAAGTGTCCTGCCCAATATTCTTATCGCTCTTTCTTCAGCTATCATTCTCTGTTTAAACTAGCACTCCCTTCGTTCTAACACTCTCTTTAGTTTTTGGTTATTTATTTTGTCCTTTGTTGATTGTGAAACAACGGGCTGTGATATTTGAGTTTTATTATCACACTCGTTTTTTAATTCTGATTTGCACTGGGTTTGGGTAGATAACGAGATTCCTGTGTGTTATGATAACACAACAAAATTCCTATACGATCTACGATGTTTGTTGTTTATAATTAATAGCCCTACGCTTCTTCGAAAATTAATAATGTTGATAGAATAAAAATAATCCAAAGTGTGTGAGAGTAACGACGCAAAAATGAAAAAAGTGAAGATGTAATAAGAATAAAAGTCCGGCGTGCGAACCTCTTTTTATACCACCCCAGTACTATTCATGCCCATTTCCAACATTTGTAATTTTTGAACTCGGTTCGGTGAATAGTTCAACTGACGGCGTTATCGAAAGAGTTCGTCATCAAATATGTTTTGTTATTATATTTAACGAGTATTTACTGTATAATTATTCGTGAAAAAACAATAATGACTACGCAATGACAAAATTAATGTTTCTTGTACAAAATCCGTCTTTTTAAATTAAAATTCATTACGATTATGTTGCTATATGATCACGATATATGACTACAAACAATATGAACACATTACACAATATAAAATATACAAGGGAAGCAACTCTATTTCATGGAATCAAATGTTTGACTGGATCTGAATTTGTCCGTTCCGGCGGGTTCGAGTCAATGAAAGTCCTCTGTATTGATCACATACGACTCCAAAATGTAAATAACAAGCTAATTCTTTTGTAAGATTCCCCTAATTTGAAGACCTTACTTCTTCCAGTTGTTATGTGTTCATTGAAATACCAAGGCACATTTATTTGCAATGTGATACCGTCACTTTCTTGATTGATATTAATATTCAACCTATAGTTAAGTCCATGGGCTGAACATGAGATTAAAATTATGTCATGTATTACGATAGCGAAGTTCTTCGTACTTGTCTTGTTCATTGCTGTACTGTTATCCAATCTCGAGACAGTCTCAGCACATTCGTCAAATTTTGAGTGTACTAGTAACTTACTGAGGTAGTTTTGTTCTTCTGTTTTGTTCTTGCCCTTATCATTAAAATTAAACACACCTATAACCAAGAAAACTATTCCAATGAGCCTTTGTGCGACAATTACATCTTTGCATTCAGTATCATTAAAGTCGGTTGATTGTAGAGCTAAATCATTAAAACGGTTAAAAGAAAACAACCAAGCAATATTTATGTTCTCGTACTGCAACATACAGTCAACACAAAAAATAACGCCCACAAACTATCGCAAAAATATGTATAAAATTATGTATTCCGTATTAATAGCAATACTATTAGAAAAAAAACAAATGAAGAATTCATATCGTGAACATGTATGTGAAATGTAACGTTAGTCAAAGCTATCTCACACTTTTGATTGACTTCTCACAACACTTATTTACCACACCACATATCTAATATGATAAACGTTTTTAAACTTAGCAATAAATGT
The DNA here is from genome assembly GCA_008271625.1 of Lutraria rhynchaena. Classification (NCBI taxonomy): domain Eukaryota; kingdom Metazoa; phylum Mollusca; class Bivalvia; order Venerida; family Mactridae; genus Lutraria; species Lutraria rhynchaena. The sequence continues at coordinate 689,999 of VIBL01000190.1, read as the reverse complement.
GTAGCAATTCAATGGCTTACAAGTAAACAAAACAAAGAAATTAAACTACTGAATTGCAGGTGTGTCTTACAATTAAGCACAAATGAAGGATAGTCAAGTACATCTTGAAAATCATTAGTTATACGTTAACAATGTACAATATTTACAGCGTCGAAAATAATAGAACATATCTTAAAAGTCTGGTATACATCTGTATTATAAAATGTTTGTTAAATAGCGACGACTCAGTAACTTTCAACGCTGACATTACAATTACAGCGTGCAAAATTTGCTTCAAATAAGCAAGAATTTTAAGTCAATGAGTGGATGGTCTATTGAAGTATTACATCATAGATCTACACGCTAGTTAGATAAAACAAGGACGACTTTCGTCTTTGATGATTATCCTTCACATTTTGTAACACCATTCCGATGAAAAAGATGATCGTAGCAAACGCAGCCATAGAAGCAGCTAAATAGAAGGGAATATTATACGATCCTGATATGTCTCTGATATAACCTGAAATCAGTAAATGGTATGCGATGTTTATGCAATTCAATATAATCCGAAATGAATAATGGTACGGTGTGTATTTTTGGTACGAATCTTATATAACATGATATAAGTGAAATGTACGGTTTAAAATCCAGTCATTTCTCTTATAAAACCTGAAAGAATTTATTTGTGTACTTAAAAATCCGGACATGTCACTATTATAAAATAAAATGATTGAATGGAGCATCAAATGACACTGATGTATCCTGAAAAAAAAGATTGGTAGAGTGTTTGTAACGTACATGTATAATAAATGTTAACTTTATGATAAAAAATCTGTTTTATATCGCTGGCGATACTGCTAAATCTACACGTAATATATCTTACCACTAACAGGTCCAGCAACCGCATTTCCTACAGCGTTTACTGATAAGGCTAGACCAAGTGCAGTTGGGGCTTTTCTGACGCCAACCAATTTTGTCACAATGACGCAGAACATCGCATTAAACATTCCAATAGGTATCCCAGCAGCAGCTAGTATTCCTAATGTAAAAGTTCTAGACATCGACCGTGAAAAAACAATTAGAACTAATGTTGCTGTCAACGATGCAAATAATGGGCAGAACAATGTAGGAATACGTTTAAATTGCAGCATTGTTCCAGGTAATGAACGCCCAAATAGATTAACTATGTTCATTAGAAAAAGCCCGAAAGTTACATCATTCATTGTAAGGCCTTTGTCTATGAATATTTCCGTGACAAATATAATTATAACATCTAATGATGGTGTAGCTGCAATTAAACCAATTGTAAATATCATAAAACGAGCATTTCTCAAGATGTCTCTTAAAGTTTGAACAACTGTGTATGATCCTTCATGCGTAGTGCCATTTCCTTCTTGGAAAGATATTCTTCTGGTTATAGAATTGTCGTACAGTACAGGAAATGTATCAATATATGATAGGCCATTTTTGTTACCCTTATGGACACGTTCAGATGTTTCAATAATAATCTCGTCTCCCTTACTCGTTACTCTCGTGCTTGTTCTTTCTTGATACCGGCGTAAACGGTCAGGAATGGGATTAACTCGTATTTGTTTTGTATTTTTTGGTGGTTTCCAAAGTAAACATACGGGAATGCAATTCATACTAAACCCTCCAACAATCAATAATGCACCTCGGAATCCATACATATCACTGAAAATATGATGATTATACCTTCACTGCATCTGATTTTATGCACATTTATGGCCATACTTAGCATAAATACAAATATATATATCCGTGAAATAAAATACAAGAACAAAATATATTTCTTTCTTTTTGCATTACCGAAACAAGATTCTGAACAAGAGAATAGATAGAATTGAATAGATTGCAATAATCTAATATTAAAATTGAAAAGCTTACCTCAAATACGCCAGTAAGCGAGGATATATCATACCACTTGCAGCGGAAGCTGTTCCAAATAATGTTAGCATAAACATAAGTAGTCTCTTGTTATCGGCGAACGTTTGACAAATGGCAGTTGTTGCAGAAATGTATAAACAACTCATACTTCCAAATACTAAAAGATTCAATAAGTTAGTTATATATGCAAGACATTTGCATGGTTACATTTAGAAAGAATCCATATTACTTTCTACTTTAAGCGCCAGACAAGAAAAACTTATTGTGTACGCATCTAAACAACATTTGAATTTATTGTAAGATCCATTCAGTTGCTTGGTTCTACAACATGTCAATTAAAAAATGTACACGTTTATAGAAAATTTGACAAAAATTATACAGATCCATTGTGATTACCTAATATTTTAAACGATATAGGGGCCATTTTCTCTATAAACTTTATCATTCAGCATTACCAACTTTTGATTAGGCTTATTACGGTTGGTACAATGTCGTTCAGTTCATTCTTTGAAATGTGTATCGTTGTGTTATTTTGAGATGTACCTTTCGTACTGTTAGTACAATTAATTATGCGTTGTAGTTGTCGGACAGGTTTTGCTGTGCGTCATATTTTATCAATCGTTATTTGTATCGATGCATTTGTATTGTCATTTTATTGACTGGTTTAGACCGGACAATTGCGCTTATTGGTATGTAATCTTTATTTGTCAATGGAGATTTGGGGCGTATACTCTTTCATTAACAATATTAATATTTACGGCGAATAGCTTGTCGTGCATTTATCTATTTTGGTTGCACCTTTGAAGTTACTTGAATTTTTTTATTCATTTTCCCCATTCAGATGTGTGACTTTACTTATATTTTCTTTTTATGTTTCATCAGGTTCTATTCCCAATAATTGTGTTTTTGTAGTAAATTGCATTTAATTATACAAAGTTCGGTTTCTTTTTTCGGCGATTTTGTTCAAACTAGGGCTGAATAGCTTTGTGAAAATGGTACTTTACCGCTTAATATTCCATAGCTGATGGTCATATACACAGTAGATGTCGCTAGGAAACACATCATTAATCCAATACTCGCAAGAGATGCTCCTATTATGCCGCAAAGAAATGTTCCAAACTTATGAATCAACGTCCCAGAAATGAATCCTGTAAAAGTTAAACCATAACAAATGGTATAATGGTATCTTCATAACAGAAACCAACACAGATAAATATTTGAATGATAGTTATGTTTAGTTGCCATGTGACTCAGACAAATTAATTCAGTTTTAAGAGTTTCAAAAGATTTTTGTTTAACATGAATTAAATTATGAAATACATGTATTTATGGCATAATTATGAAATAAAAATGTAAGCCTCTCTTTCTTTGTTTAAATGGAGTAGGCCCTACTTGCACTTGCTCCATTGCTAATGATGATCATTTATGACATTATCGAGGGGTGTAAAGGTATCGTCTATGATGTTGCTTAATATCTGAATGCCAACATGACGATAAAAATTGCAAAGTCAGGTCAGATCATGATAGACGCAAATGTTCAGTTAAGGGATTTACAGTTTAAACATGTAAGTTTTGAAATAAATTAGTACTTGTATAATTACTTGACAATAATAAGCTCAACTGATTGTGTAAACTCATGTTTATTTTTAAATGATAAATTTGAAAAGAATAGCACATCAGCATCGTATTTCAGATCCTCATTTAGCAAGTATTGATTGAACCTTTGTGACGCACTCTTATTTTTGATGATCAAATCACAATTTCCTTTTATCTTTTTAGGGTCAAAACAAGTGCATTTCAAAGGTATAGTCAACTTGCTGTCAGAGTTCTAGATTTCACAATCACAATTTCCTCTTATTGTCCTTCGTCAACTGAAGCGGAATAACTTGTGTGTCCGATCCCGAATACCTTATTTAACATAAAATAAACATTTCGGCTTAACAATTTGAACATTACACGACACATTTCACGAGGGCAATATACAGGGTTTAAATCGGAAAACCGAAACTTGTTGCAAAAGAAAAGTAATAAGAGATAATGTATTGTTCATTTCGCAATGTAATGTTAGATTATACGCATTACTGGCACTTTCATTAATTAAATTGTATATTGACCATGGATTTGGGATTATCGACGGCCAGAATTGACTCTTTTTGTTTCCATGTCCAAATGTTGTAATTGGTTTTAGTTGAAAATCAACGGAAATTCCAAAACAAATTATACATGTTCTGGTTTGTGAAGTTCATAGAATAGAATATTAGAATATCATAAATTTAATAGAATATTAGAATAGAATAACTTAATTTCCCTAAAAGTACTTTCTGCAGAACTCCTATTTCTGGGTATCTCTTAGTTAATGTTGAAAATGCTTATATATATTGTTTTCGATGTACATGAATCTGTAATTAGTAGCTTTACCTGCTCCCATCATAACTGTTATTCCTGTTGACTGTATAATAGCCGTCTCTGCCCGTGACGTATTGAATGCCGACATGACGTCCATAAATATGGTTCCAATACTAGATAAAAATCCACCATGAATAGATGACACTAGATAGCAAGAAATAAACACGAAACACTTGTGTAAGGTACAATTTGCATTTTTCGCCATGCTGTAAATGCAAATCGCTTTGCAGCCTTATTGTTTTACGCAAAAATAGATAATGAAACGATTTCTGAACAATAGCGCTTTAAAATCATACTTATTACAATGTTCAAGGATTAATCATCCATTCGTGTACCTTAAGCAAAATCATTCATAGTTACTTATTCTTCCGTTGTATAATTGTTTAATTATGCATAACGGTTGTCTACAATATTACATCTTCTAACAATTAAGCAAAACGCATGTAGGTATATCTTAAAAATTGACTTATTATTAAACAAAAAAGTATGATTTAAAAACAATTCCTGTTTATGATTTTAAAATGTCAATTGTTAGCTTCTTAGATTTTAGAATAGGCTGTTGCAATTTGATTTGTAATCATTATACAGTAAGAGTTCTTCTGGATTTTTCTACCATTTTGGTGTTGACCTTCTAAATAAAATGCAAAGTCAAATGGCTATAGGAAGAGTATAAAATAGAAATAAGTATTATTTTTTACGTTTACATACAGTGGACTCTCATTGGCTCGAACTCGCCGGGATTAACAAAATAAGTTCCAGTTTTCCTGAGTTCTTGGCCTCAGAAATCGAATATTTGACTCCATCAAGAATAGAGTTGTTTTCATTGTATATTTTGCATAGTGTAATCTGTTCATTGTGTTTTGAGCTATCATATAACAACATGCTCATAATGAATTTTAATTTCAGAAAATGCATTTTGTAATTGACATTAATGTGACATTTCGTATTTATTGTTGTTTTATTATTTCACAAATAATTATGAAGAAATCACTCGTTAGATATATTTACGAACGTGACATTTAATAATGCACAATTAATCACAGAAAAGGTTACAAACCAATTCAAACAAAAAATATTGTTATCGTCATAACAATAATAAGTTTGCATTATAACCATGCGCCGTGTCATAACTAGAGAATTTTAAATGTCAATGATTTGAAAGTTGTGAAAATATATTTCTGGATTAGCCAGAGTAAATATTGGGCAGGGGACCTGATCATTGGTTTGAACGTTCGAATTTATTTGGTTAGCCAAGCGTAGTCGAACTGAACTACATAGATCATATAACATGAACAATCGGGGTCAGAGATTGAGTCCAGTCAACGAGAGTCCACTGCAGTTTCTTTCAAATGCGTTTTAGAGCATTTAATTGCCTGGAAGCTTTAGATATGATAACGAAATATTAACTCGCAATCCAGAATATCATTAATACAACCATGTGCTGTCTGTATACCATGGTCAATGATAGCGCTCTTTACATCCATCCCAACTGTTGCTGTCCGGGGCCGTGGGTGACTCTTCACCCAAACAGTCATACATAACAAAATTGATTGCATTGGGACTTTTTTCTAGTCGTATCTATATCCAATAACGTCTATCTAGCTTTGGAAGTACTTTCACTGATATGTAAAAAGAAATATTCTCTTACTCATTCAACATGGTGCGTCAAATTCTTATCGTGCCTATCGGTGGATTTCGCCCTTTTGCAACGATAGTATACGTTGAACTATCGACCAGTGATGTATTCTATGGGTCTATTTGTGCTTCAGCGAAATGTTCCCTTGCATTTCCATTCACCATATCCAATCGTTAAAAAGCAAGATTATTTGTCGAATTTATTCAATTATGATGCTAATGCGGTAAAATGATTCTCTTTTAATTTTGCCTTGGTTAATGATTGCATCAAATATATCTTAATTTGAATTAGATACGTAATTAACATTTAAAAGTATTCACATTAATTTTCTGAGTTTGAATTTAAATGTCACGAAATGCTACAGACATACAATACACATGACCGATATAAATCACCGATACTTAAATGGAAATCATTCATTTCGGAAAATAAACACAAACCCTTAGAAAAAAGGCATTGAACTTGTAGTTATTTAGCAGTCATTTAGTATTGTTTTTTTTTCAAATAAATGCCCTTTTTACATGTCTTTGTCCTTCATCTTAATTTGTAGGGATCCATTTAAATAGCAGTTTTTAAAAACAGCTGGTAAAACTTGTTGTAAAAAACTTGTGTCCAGCCTTTTTTACCAGTTTTGTACATTCAAAAATAAATGGTGATGTTAAATAATACTTATATTACCATTATCAAAAAGTTATACTATTGGACCATTTTTTAAGCTGAAAGATTCAGAAGCTGCATGTTTACAAGTTTTATTAAACGATTCTAGCAGTCTAAGATAATTCATGCACACTAATTTTCACTTAAATAGCAATATTGTATGTGTACAAGTTGTATATATATTATGCATATAAACAAAATTAAGGTACATCATATGATTAAAATCGTATCATTCTACATAATATGACCTTAAGCTTTGCATTATACCTCATGAAAAACAATGGCTGAAATTTGTCTGTATCCAATCTAAACAAATGCTGAATTCAACCTCAGCAAAGATTCACTAACTGAATATTGTCTGACCATCTACCCTAGGAGTTTGAATTATGTCTGAATACGAACTGAATAAGGCTGGACAATATTCAGATAATTTTCAGATCCCCAGAAAAGTCTGAAGACATACTGAATTAAATTCAGACCTTTTTCAGATAAATGGAAATATCTGAATACACTCTGAATTGAGTTAAGACCATTTTCGGAATTATGGAAATGTCTGAACAACAGGTGAATAAAGCTCAGACCATCTTCAAACAATTGATTAATTCAGACTCAAATATAAATTTGCGATCTAATTAATAGTTTAAAGGTCTGAAAGCTTCAGTGAATGAGAAGAATCAAACTGCTTTCACTGAAGCCATTTTGGAAGGAAATGAAATCTATATTAGGTAGTTCTATCAACATTTGATATCTTAATAAACATTTTTTTTATTGACATCAACATTTCTTCTAATTGCATGAATTATGAAAAGTTGAAAAAGGTCTGAGAATTACAGACTTTGAGCCAAACATCCTTGAAATTAAATCTGTACAAGATGAAGTAATCTTGTAAATAATCATAGTAATTCAAGTATCATGCATGGGGGAATTAGCTTGCAGATATTTGAAAGTATACAAATATCATACAAAAATTTGGAATTTGAAAAATGTTTTTCCAGATAACATTATCTGTATCCATTTGAACACCGCATTATTTGATAAATTAGGACGACTTTTATCATTTGAAGACTGATATAAATCACAGGTCACCTGTTTAAATTAAAGCACACAGATTCAAATTTAATCAATGTATTGTAAAGGTAGGAAAATAACACTGAATCAACAGCTACAACTTGCTTAGAAAACACATGTGTTTACTTCGTCGTGCGGTGTGCAAATGCTTGAATACGAAAACGAAACGCAATCGACAAACCTCTGTTTACATCGCGGTGTAGTACGATAATGTCTGATTACGAAATATACTGGTACCCGTTGACTCTGGTGTACAGAGACAACTAGTATGGCCCAAAATTTCATGGACGCTGATTGGTCGACCGTCAGATAATTTAGTCCATACCTTTTCCTTTGGTGCACTTGGAACGGGGACCAGTTTAATTCCGAAATCGCTACTGATAAATTACTTTATAATGTACTATCTTGAAACCTTCTGGCAATAAATTAGACTAGTTTTCATGTTTATTTAATAATTACACTATTTAGGCAGCCAATAAAATGTTGGGGTCTGTTTGGGAACTGAACGTAACGGCAACCGTCTGGATGATGCAGATTCAGACCGGAAGACTAATTCAAAGACAAATGAGTACGTCCATATCGCGCGCATTGTTTGAATTTGTATTTTCTCTCGCTAATTGAAGATATTTAGGTCTGCATAGAGGAATTTGATTATGTTATTGATCCTAAAAGTGAAGAATTCGTCTTATGACAAGAAAAGTTTGTTCGAGCTACGTTTGAATAGAGAATGACAATGTCATGATCAACGGAATTTTCAGTGAGTCAATTTTCCGTCATAAATTCATTTTTAACTTTTGAATTAGACTTTTGCGTATTACTTTCATTTATATTTCTTGATATCAATGTTCAGTCTGTACAATTTTTTCTATGCAACGAGTATTGCCAACTTTGTGCGATCATACTCATAGCATTGTTGGTATTAAACTGTTTTTACTCTCATCTAAGCAAATAACAATTATATATTCTATGTTACATTTTGACACTGGGTTTAATGTGGTTTTTAATAATTTTACAATTATAAACGGCGGCTTGTTCACATAACTAGCTTCCCTGGACTGTATTGATACTAGTCAGTAACATGCCCTTCCACTAGGAGCCACTTATGGAGAAAAATCAACATTTTTGTCAAATTTTCATACATCTTTGAAGTGTATGACCTGTTGTGGCCTAGATTTGAACTAGGGTCGCGGCCCTTGTATGTTGCAGTTTGTATGGGACAGTAAAGCACAGTAATAGCTTCCATTAAAATGTTACACTGTATTATTTGATAACAATTTCTTACAATTGTTCTAACTGAAAATTCATTTGAACACATTTGTCAAGTTCAGAGAAGAAATGTCCTTAGAACTGAAATGTTGATAGATGGTATCAGTGGCCCTATGAGTTTGAAATTTTCTAAAAATATAGAAAATGTAAGAGAACCAGTCAGACTTACTGAGTGGTAGGTTGTTAGAATGCCACTTAATGAAAAGAATAAATGAGCACATGAAGTGCTTTCCACAAATGAACTTCTTAACTAAACTGGAAATGAGAAAATCCTGTCTTCTGGCGAAGTTGCTGGCTATATTCAGCTAGTGTCTATCCTTACCTACTGATATATTCTGGAAGTTTGATACACATAATGAACTGACCAGGAATATTCTTGATTATTGGAACTGGGTCATTTGATCTTTTTTTCAAAACAAATATTTGATGAGCTGCTGGTTTCAATTTATAGGCAATGTTTTTCTTTGATAATGGCAAATCAATTTCAGTCTACTCGATTACAATTATGTTGTGGAGTTTGTTTCATGTATTTTATCTGTACTGTTACCCTATTTGTATGTAGAATTGTGTTTTAAATGAGTTTATAGGTCACTTTCTTAAATACATGTATGTGAAATTTTTGCATATTAATGAATACTCCAGCATTATTATTCTCCAGGCAATTTGTCAACAGTACAGTATATTTTGTTCATTAGGAAGACAATACATTATGAAGCCTTGCTTGGCTATTACTAGTATGGAAGATCTTTTTTGTGGTTATTGTGTTATGTGAAATGTTCTTTTATATACTATCCATAATTGTTATGTAAATATTTTTTTTAAAAATGATTTATATCTATTAGTTTATATTTATGTATATTAATCTATCTTAAACAGTCCAAAGATGAATGTAGACATTAAAAAGGAATTTTTGAACTTGTAACTATCGTTCTTGAAGTTTTTATTGGGAAGTATGTAGTTATTTTTTATTTGCGTTTATTAGGGCATGCGCGACTCTAAGGACATATGCGGTTTTGTATGAACTTGTACTTCTAGCTACAGCAGTATCGGCGATATCGTCTGATGGGAACCAAAAGGGAAATAGTTTTGAGACAGGGAAAAGTAAGGGGATTTGGTAATTTGTAAGAACTCTGCCTGATTTGTTTTTATGTGACTTATTGTCACCGGGGTCTAATGTAACGTATGTAGCTATATGGTGATATCAAGTTTCACTAATTTATTGTTTTAAAAAGTTAACCATAATTGTGTACATAAATAAACCCACTATACAGAGTCTATTGCAAATGATTTGAAACAAATATTGTACTTTGTCAGCTTTCTATAAAGCAATATCGCACTTAATTTTCATATTTTTGAACAACGATCACAACTCTGTATGTAAGGAAATGTTACAACAAATAGCCTTAAGACCACAATCATGGTATCATGCAGGGAACCGTGTCTCAGACTTTTGATAACGTCCTCCGTTCAATAGATATTTGATTTTAAAGAAATTACGTAGCCTGAACCCCGCTGACAATTACGTAAAACGTCATGGATAAAAAACAAACATAAATATTCTGAGACACGCTTCCCTAGATAAGCATTTCCGCTATAAATACCGAAAACCACTTCAAAATCCATCCGCAAATAAGGCGGCAATCTTTGTTCAAAAATAGCACCCACTGCGTTTTTTCCTAAGCGTGTAATTAACAATAAAAGTGTCAGATCATTATCACCTCGTGTAATCAATAATTATTCTATAAATTAATACAACCTATTAAAATGTGATAACCAATCAAATTCGTTCATCGTTAGCGGTTTAGTGAAACCGCTCACCATTTTTGATGACTCTAAAGAGTTTAATTAAGAAATATTGTGAAAATAGTATCATATCGTACCGATGGAACACACAGTACATCAGATTTCTCGTCAACCGAGAGGCTCTCAACGGGGAAAATGGTAAAAACTGGCCAGAAAAAAAAATGGTAAATAACTACAAGTTGGATGCCTTTCCTTTTCCTAAGGGAACGCGATTACTCTTATAACGCGTATATATTTCATTTCATACAAGGTTTTATCGACGCATACATCAGCTTCGTACAATTTGAAATGTATATTCATATGCCTACTTTTACTTTCATATTCAGTTGAAAAAATAATTACAATTTCGTACTATTTTTGTTATACATATCATAAAATTCATTTTTCATTAATTATTAAAAATATGGTGTTTGTCTTTAAGATTTATTTACATTTACGTCATTATTTATTTTGGAGTGATCTCCCTTCAATTCAATTCAACCAGTATTGATTTTCCATACCTTTGATTGTCCGAAATATAGGATTTTCCGAAATAATATTTTAGACCCTACAATTTCGGATAAACGAGGTTCTATTGTATTTGTTTATAAATTATAATAAGGGGATGGTTGTGTATATCATTCCGACATATCTCTGATCTCAGGGACAATTGGTTGAGTCTTTGTAACATACTCATTACATAACGATTTTTACCAAGGTTTTAATCTAAACTTGGAGAAATATGACCCGTTATATTGATATGTCAGATTATCTCAGAGGAACACATGCCTCAACCATGTCTGAAAATCTCCCTATCCGCAATTGAAATGGTTCGCCTTTCGGCTGAAATCTAGAGCAATTATACACTTAATTTCATTTAAATATACCTCTTCGGCATAAATTCGATGTAAAAATTAACGTGGTATGACTGTATACATTAAAACCATCTACATTTTGATTTTAAATGCGATATCTAATGGTATTGGAATCTTGTAAAGTGAGTGCAAAAAGGTGAATAACAAGTTTACTCATGATTTCACTGAAATTTGTTTGATTGTCCGTTGATACTGAAGTCTTCATAAAGAAATTTATGTGGTGTATCTTCGTATTATTTGGGTACGTTTGGCTGACGATCCAAAGACTATTATTAATTTGATACACTAATCACCGCATATTAAGGTATATTCTGATAGCTAATTAAACGCGAATAAAATGGTAATTCAATAAAGCTCCGTCATTAGATGATGTTGTTGTACATTATTTAAATGTCCAGAATAAATTGACTTCATGCGGCATAATATTTCATCAAATTATCCGCAAGAATTTAAGGGTGGATTCCGTGATATAAACCATGTTGCTGCGACTCATTCATTGTACATTCATTCATTGTATTTCGTTGGATTTCATATGATATTTCATCGACAGCCCCAACAGTATTGTTTAAATTGAATGTTTTTCTCTCTCTACACCAAAGAATCTAGTGCTGTCCAATAAATCCATGAGCAAAGCCGGCACTCATTGGATCAATGCAAGAGTTTACGTCTTTTACGTTTACGTCACATCATACCAAAAGGGATGCCGTGATTTGTTACTCTTATTTTTTGTCGTGCACGCTGGTGATGATATAATTTGTTTGTTTCCCGTGTGTTGTTATAGGCGGATCCAGGATTTCTAGTTAGGGGGCGGGGGCGGAAACTGAATAAGTAGGCTGGGGGTCCAGGGTGCCGCCAGGGTCCCCGGTGGGTCCAGAGCGAAGCCCTCGCCAGGGGACCTCCGGCCCCGGAAGTTCCTGGATTTTAGTTATTTCTAAGGGATTCAGGCACATTTCCAGAACCTCACCTATACTTTCCCAGGGTATACAATAAAATGGACAAGAACACTAATCTACCGTGTACTCGTAACTTATTGCACGCGTAGCGTGCGAAAATGTTTTGACATTTATATATACATTATATTTTCATGTAAATATCATATTTCATGATAGAAAAAACTTAGCTTGGGCAATTTTAGGGGAGCTTACGCCGGGTCCGCCCCCCGGATCCGCCTATGGTTGTAGAAGTTGATGTGTCCTCTGGCAAGTGATGAAAAAGTATTATTTTAAATTTATCAGGCAGCAGAATCTAACCATAAAGAATCTTTGTTGTATTGTGTTATTATGACTGCACATCAGGACTGCAAAATGATCGTGATTGAGGCATTGTGTTACCTAGTCAACAATTGCGTATCTGTTCAAGGAGTCTCATAGTAACAAAAATACTGTCTTAAGCGGGCCTTCGGCGTAAAAATCTAATCGTTATGATTGTAAATGAGTAATGTAAATTGAAACAATTGTACCAAGAAACAATCGAAGCGGTTATTACTTGGAGCCCTTTTCTTATCTTTAGCCAACATCCGTTGACTTACTTGGAAAACCTATAAGACAACTCTGCGACAAGTCGGCGTGAACGTGAGAGGTTAACTGACAGAGCTAATACATTCTAACCAAGAACCGTATAGGAAGTACATATATAAAAAAATATCTTTGAAACATTGAAGGACAAGAAATTAGATTTGAGTCCAGAGACCGACCTCAAGTTTTATAATAATAAACTCTGGTATTGTGAGTTGCGACAGCTTAGATACTGACTGCATGTAGATATTATTATTATTGTAAATAGTAGATAAATATGAGGCGACACGGCACATGTAATAACGTTGTATGAGGTCTCCATGATAGAGTGGTTATGATATATCTGACTAGTACTCACCGATGCGAGTTCGAATCCCATTCGAGATTTCGCTTGAGTAGAAGCTGTCCACATAACTTACGGCAGGACAATGATTATACCCAGATGAACACCAGGGGAGGTCTTCCTCCGCCATTAAAGCTAGAAATGCATGTGTAGTGATTCAATGACTTACAAATACTAGTAAACTAAACACAGGCATAAAATTGCAATTACTGAATTACAAATACGTCTGTCAAAGAACTACAAATAAAGGATAGTCAAGTTCGAATATGTTCATCATGGAGATCATTTGTATTATGCATTGAGATTATGTTATATGTTATGTGTTCAAATTGTACAATATTTACAGCTTCGAACATTAATGGAACATATCTTAAAAGTTTGTTATGCATCCACATTATAATTGCTTGTAAAATGGCGTCGATGCGACTTAGTAACTTTCAACGCTAAGTTACATTTACATTTTGAAAAATGTATTTCAAAACGCAAGAATTTTAAGCCAATGAGTGGATGATTTATTGAAGTATTACATCATACATCTACATGCTAGTTAGATAAAACAAGGACGACGTTCGTTTTTTGTGATTATCCTTCACTTTTTGTAACACCATTCCTATGAAAAAGATGATCGTAGCAAACGCAGCCATAGAAGCAGCTAAATAGAAGGGAATATTATACGATCCTGATATGTCTCTGATATAGCCTGAAATCAGTAAATGGTGTACGGTGTTAATGCAATTCAATATAACCCGAAATGAATAATGGTAAGGTGTGCAATTTTTGAACGATTCTTAAATAACCCGAAATACGTGAATTATTTCTCATATAGAACCTGAAAGAACTGATATGTGCACTTCACAATCAGGACATGTCACTATTTTAAAATGAAATGATTGAATGGAGCATCGCATGACCACCCTGATGTAGCCGAAATAAATGATTTGTAGAGTGCTTGTAACATACGTGTATAATAAATGTTTATGATCAGAAATCTGTCTTATAGCGCTGGCAATGCTGCTGAATCTACACGTAATATATCTTACCACTAACAGGTCCAGCGATCGCATTTCCTACAGCGTTTGCAGATAAGGCTAGACCAAGTGCAGTCGGTGCTTTTCTGACGCCAACCAACTTTGTCACAATAACGCAAAACATAGTACTAAACATTCCAATAGGTATCCCAGCAGCAGCCAGAATTCCTAATGTAAAAGTTCTAGACATGGACCGTGCAAAACCAATCAGTACTAATGTTGTTGTCAACGATGCAAACAATGGGCAGAACAATGTAGGAATACGTTTAGATTGCATCATTGCTCCGGGTAATAAACGTGCAAATATATTGACTACGTTCATTAGAAAAAGCCCGAAAGTTACATCATTCATTGTAAGGTCTTTATCTATGAAGATTTCCGCAACGAATATAATTATAACATCTAGTGTTGGTGTGGCTGCAATTGAACCAATTGTAAATATCACAAAACGAGTATTTTTCGAGATGTCTTTTAAAGTTTGAACAACAGTGTATGGTCCTTCATTTGTAGTGCCATTTCCTTCTTGGACAGATATTCTTCTGGTCCTAGAATTGTCGTACAGTACAGGGAATGTATGAATATATGATATGCCATTCTTGTTACTTCTATGGACACGTTCAGATGTTTCAATAATAATCTCGTCTCCCTTACTCGTTACTCTCGTACCTGTTCTTTCTTGATACTGGCGTAAACGGTCTGGAATGGGAATAACCCGTATTTCTTTTGTAACTTTTGGTGGTTTCCAAAGTAAACATCCGGGAATGCAATTCATACTAAACCCTCCAACAATCAATAACGCTCCTCGGAATCCATACATATCTCTGAAATATAATTATAAAAACGCCACGGTGATCTGATTATATGCACATTTATGGCCACACTTAGCATAGATACAAATATATATACATGCACGTGTATTAAAATACAAAAACAAAATGTAGTTCTTTTTGCATTACCGAAACATAATACTGGCCAATCGAATAGACTGCGATAATCTAAGACTAAAATGGAAGAACTTACCTCAAATATGCCAGTAAGTGAGGATAAATCATACCACTCGCAGCGTAAGCAGTTCCACGTAATGATAGCATAAGCATGAGCAGTTTCTCGTTATCGTCGAAAACTTGACAAAAGGCAGTTGTTGCAGAAATGTATAAACAACTCATACTTCCAAACGCTGTAAGATTCAATACGTTAGTTATACATGCAATTCATTTTCATGAATACAGATAGATGAAATCCGTTTGACTTCTACTCAAAAGAAACATTTACAAAAAAACGAGACAAGAACAACTTTTGAAAAAAAAAACATTTGAACAAAATGTAAGATCCATTCAATTTGCTTGGTTCTACAACATGTTGATTTTAAAAAATGCACGTATTGTTAGTACACGTTAGTAAAAATGACAATGATCATACAGATCCTTTGTAATTACATAAATATTTTAAACGATTTAAGTGTCATTTTCTTAATCAGTTTTATCATTTTAGCATTTTCAACTTTTGATTAGGCTTTTTACGGATAGTACGATGTCAATGAATTTGTTCAATTCGTTCTTTAAAATTTGTAGCACCGTGCTATTTTGAGATGTACCTTTTGCTATTACCACAAATAATTATGCGATAAGTAGGTTTCGGATAATATACTTGAATCTACTTCGATCAGTATGTTGTTACATATTCATGTACGCAGCACTCACTACTGTATATTGTTGTGCTTCATATTTTGTCAATCGTTATTCGTATCGATGCATTTGTATTGTCATGTTATTGACTGGTTTGGACCCGATACTTGCACTTATCGGTATGCAGTCCTTATTTGTCAGTCGAGTTCTTGGCCGTATACTCTTTCATTGCCAATGTTAATATTTACGCTGAATATTTTTGTTCCATTTTCCCCTTTCAGATATGTGACTTCAGTTATATTTCTCCCATTATGGTTCATCAGGTTCTATTCCCAAAAAGCGTACTTTCTTAACGAATTGCACTCTAATTTTACCTCGGTTTCTGCAGTTGGTAATTCTGTTCATACTAGAGGGGAAGGGTTTTGTCAAAATGTTAACTTACAGTATAATATTCCAAAGCTAATGGTCATATACACAGTAGATGTTGCTAGGAAACACATTATTAGTCCAATACTAGCTAAAGATGCTCCAAATATGCCGGTGCGTAATGTTCCAAACTTGTGAATCAACGTCCCAGAAATGAATCCTGTAAAAGTTAAACCATAAGAACAAATGGTATAATTGATGCTATTTTCATTACGGAAACCGACAGAGGTAAATATTTGAATGATAGTTATGTTTATGCCATGTGACAAAGACAAATTAATTCAATTCTAAGAGTTTCGAAAGATTTTTGTTGAACATGAATTCAATTATGAAATAATTTATGGCATAGTTATGAAATAAAAATGTAAATCTCTGTTTCTTTGTTAAAATGGAGATATTGTATTTATGTGTATGTGTATATGGAAGCACAATACATCATTTATGACGTTATCAAGGGGTGTAAATGTATCATCCGTACGTTCAGATAGAAGAATTACAATTTTACTACGTCACTTTAGAAATGATGGATTTATTGTAAAGGAACGACCAAATTGTAGTATGTTTGTCTGTTTTACGCCAAAGCTGTAAATTTAACAATATGTGTTTAGATAAGGTTGGAGTTGCAAAAGAAAAGTAAAAGATTTTTACAAATATGTAATTAAATACTGAAAATGAAAACGACATATTTTAATGTATTGTTCATTCGCAATGTAATGCTAGATTATACGCATTTCTGGCACATCACATTAATTAAATTGTATATTGACCATTGATATGGGATTAGCCGCGGCCGTGGTCCAGTGGTTAGTGTGCTGGACTTGTAACCCGGAGATCCGGGTTCGAATCCCGGTTGCGGGAGGTTATATCCTTCTATGAAAATAAGACCGGGCACTGCTGTGCCAACGCGATTAAATGAAACCATCTCTGATGTATTTTCTTATATTTGATTATAATTCAATGATTAAATTAAAAACTTGAAGGTATATAATCAATTTAGTACAAATGTTCTTTACACAAAAAATCAGAAAGACACGATCTTCAGCACCACAGAACATTCAACTACATGCGTCCAAATACAACAGTTTCATTTTGGTTGAAAATCAACAGGGGTTTCTAGAAAGGTTTTTGCAGAACTCCTGTTTCCAAGTATCTATTAGACTGTCTTACAATGCTTCAATGTAATAGTCTTTATATGTCTGTGATTAGTAGTTTTACCTGTTCCCATCATAACTGTTATTGCTGTAGATTGTATAATAGCCGTCTCTGCCCGTGACGTATTGAATGCCAACATGAAGTCCATAAATATGGTTCCAATATTAGGTAATAATCCGCCATGGATAAATGCCTCTAGAAAGCAAGAAATAAGAACTAAACACTTGTGCAAGTTACAATTTTTCGTCATATTGTAAATGCAAATCACTTTGAAGCCTAATTGTTTCACGCGAAATAAGATAATGAAACGATTTCTGAACAATAGCGCTTTAAAATTATGATTATCACTATGTACAAAGATTTATTATCCATTTATGTACAAATAATTTGTGATCTATTTATCTGTATGATGTGTTTATTATGTTTCACGGTTGTCTGCGACACTCAATCTCCGAACAATTACACGAAATACATGTAGGTATACTTTACAAAAAATACATTAATTTTGTCATTTCTTACTCCTCATTATTGTTTTTTTTTATTTCACAAATAACTATGAATTAATCACTCGATAAATATACTTACAAAACATATTCGCTTGATATTTAATTACTCACAATTAATTACATTTAAGTTGCAAACAAATTCAAACAAGTATATTTCTATTGTCATGAGTTTGTAATATTATCACACGAGCGACAAGGTCCATTATTCTTAAGTTGTGAAATTGTGTTGTTCGACTTAGGCAGGTGTAATTAACAAAGTAAATGTTGAACATGGTACCTGATACACAGCAAATTAGGTTGCATTGAAACTAATTCCTGGTCGTACTTTGGCTGATATGTAAATAGAAACATTCTCTGACCTACCCTACATGGTGTATAGCACATCCTTATCCCTCCATTTTAACGCAACACGGTTCCTGTGCCTTGGATTATCTGAAACCATGGATTTTTCGTAAAATGTTTAAGACCCGTCAATTTCGTATAATTTAGGTTCTGTTGTGTTTTTTTTAAACTAGAATAAGTGAATGACTGCTTATATAATTCCGACATACAGTGAATGGTAATATGCACTACCCTTAAGCCCAGTTCTCACAGAGCCGGTGTTGTTCCCGGTGTCGCCCAGGTTCAAATAGCCGGTATACTGGGGTAAACCGTGCTGTTTTTTGAAAAGAAAATGGTTTGCTCTGATATTCCCGATGACGTCCAGGTAAAGCCCCGAAACAAAGCCGGTTCTTCACGGCGACGTCCGGATAGATCCCGGTTTCGCAACTGATATTCACGGTGTGGGCCCGGTGTCGATACGACTGACCCCGGTGTGTGCCGGAGCTGCCAAGGTTGTGGTGGGTGGTACTCCGGTGTTCGCCGACATAATCCCGGTCGTGATACTTCGTTTACCCAGTGACTATCGGGAGTATAAAAAGCAGGAAGAAGTTCAATCGGCATCAGTTGTTTGAAGTCATCAGGAGTCATGCCTAAGAAGAAGATTAATAAAAAAACTTCTCTAACGAATAAAAAAACTTCTCCAACGGAGACACTAAATGTTTTTCGAATCCTTCTCCTTTGTCTATTGTTAAGTCTTGCTAGTTCTATGTTACAAGCTGTCTGTAGATAACTTATTTGCAGCTAACAATCCAGTAGCTGGAGTCTGTTTTTGGTCTGGTTTATTTTCATGTGTATTTTACAAACACTTGAACCACACTGATTTTTACAGTGTTTTATACTGTAGCATGATAACAGTTACTGTTTACTCCGTCTGTTACCGTAGCAGATCCGCAGCCACACCTTTTGTCACCGTAGTGTTTCCGTAATCATCCGGCCTACACACGGGCACACCGGGTCTATCCGTGATATTACCGGGTTCATTCGTGGCTCTGCCGGGAGTTTCGGGTATAAACGTGACTTTACCGGCGAACTTCCGTAACTCTACCAGCACAAACCGAAGGTATACATTATCTTCATAACTCCGGCTTCGCACCGGCCTTTAGACATTCATATCACCCCGGATTAATACGGTTTATCACGGTAGTTGTTTCCCCCGGAGGTTCCGATGTTGCACCGGTGCTACATGGTTTCTGCCTTTTTGTGCAATCGTTCCCGGTTTACCCCGGTTTCATTAAACATTTTAAAACAACCGGGGCCATCCCCCTGTTCACCACGGTTCATCACGGATCAATCCCCGGACCTTCAAGGTATCGCCACGGTGTTAACCAGATTTATCCCGGTTTATCATGGAGCACTAAACCGGGATAAACCGTGGTGAAAACCGTGAATATGAGAATGGGCCTTTACACATATTTAATATGACATAAAATAAATTGATGTCACATCTGTATTTCAGGATATATCGGTAACGTGTCCACTTAACATAAGTTGCCCTAGAAACATTCCGCAGTCGATTCCATACGTCTTGTGTACGAGGACATGAGATGGAGTCTTGGTAACTTATGTATTACAAGACAGCTGTTTCAATGATTGCTAAATTCCGAAGTTTCAACCTAACCCCTAACAAGCCTCCATTATTAGATTGTTGTTCATCATTTAAATGTCCATAAAACCTGACTACACGTGGCACAACATTTCAAGATTTTGTGCAAGATAATTTAGGGATAAAAACTGTGATATAAACGGTCTCCAGAATAAGATTGTTGCTGTTGTTCATCCATTTAGCTTCAGTGGATATTTTATAATATTCCATCGAATGCCCCAACAATATTATCTAAATTGAATGTTGTTCTCTCTTGTTGATATCGCGTTCCGGGCATTCATGAGTTGTGTCCTCTGACAAAAGTGATGTAGAAGTATTGAATTAAGTTTGTTTTATTATGACTGCACGACAGAACTACAAAATGTTGATCGTGTCAAATGCATTGTGTTACCATATCCACAATTGCATATCTGTTCAAGGAGTCTCATAGCAACAAAAATACTCTCTCAAGCGAGGTTTCGGCGTAAAATTCAGATCTTTATGATTGCAAATGAGTAATCTAAAATGAAACAATTGTACCAAGAAACAATCGACACGGTGCATGTGGATGTTTTATTTTGTATGTGGTTATTACTTGGAGTCCTTTTCTTATCTCTATCCAACATCTGTCGACTCACTTGGAAAACCTATTAGACAATTCTGCGACAAGTCGGCGTGAACGTGGGAGGTTAACTGACAGGGCTAATACTTTCTAACCAAGAACCGTATAGGAAGTATACGAAATAAAATTAGTAAACTTCAAAACATTGAAGGACAAGAAATTAGATTTGAGTCCAGAGACCGGTCTCAAGTTTATAATCATAAACCCTGGTCTTGTGAGTAGCGACAGCTTAGATACTGACTACGTGTATAATTTATTATGCTGATGTAAATAAATATTGTTATTGATAAAAGGCACCGCGTTCTTTTTATAAGTTTTCTCCGATCAGACATATTTATTTGCAATATACTGTGTAACCACACTGGAAATAGTTGGGACTATATACAGCTTTTTTGATCCCAGGTGGTGATTTACATGTATTTCAAACAATGTTAGATTTGTTTCATGTATTATTTATATTTGATAAAGTCATTTACCAGAAGAGATATTTTTATTTTTATTGCAAATAGTAAATAAATATGTGACGACGCGACACTTGCAGTAACGTTGTATGAGGCCTCCGTGTTAGAGTGGTTATGATATTTGACTAGAACCACAAAGCAAACAAATTTCGCATGAATGGAAGCAATCCATTTAACTTACGGAAGGACAATGATTAGACCCAAATTACAAATATGTCTTGAAATGAAGTACAAATAAAGGCTGGTCAATATCTAATATGTTCGTCTTGAAAACCATTAATTATGTTATATGGCATATGTTCAAATTGTACAATATTTACAGATTCGAACAATAATGGAAAATATCTGTTGTCTGTTATCCATCCATATTATAAAATGTTAAATATGTTAAATAGCATCTCAGTATCTCTCATCGAGCAAAATGTTCTTCAAATAAGCATGAATGATAAGCCAATGCGTGAATGGTTCATCTAAGTATTACATCCTAGATCTACATGCTAGTTAGATAAAACAATGACGACTTTCGTTTTTTGTGATTATCCTTCACTGTTTGTAACACCAATCCGATGAAAAAGATAATCGTAGCAAACGCAGCCATAGAAGCAGCTAAATAGAAGGGAATGTTATACGATCCTGATATGTCTCTGATATACCCTGAAATCAGGAAATGGTATACGATGTTAATGCAATTCAATATAACCCGAAATGAATAATGGTACGGTGTGTAATTTTGGTACGAATCTTAAATAACCTGAAATAAGTGAATAATTTCTCGTATAGAACCTGAAAGAATTCATTTGTGTACTTAATAATCCGACATGTCACTATTATAAAATAAAATTATTGAATGGAGCATCGAATGACACCTGAAAAAATGATTGGTAGAGTGTTTGTGACATACATGTATAATAAATGTTTATGATAAGAAATATGTTTTATCTCGCTGGCGATACTGCTGAATCTACACGTAATATATCTTACCACTAACAGGTCCAGCGATCGCACTTCCTACAGCGTTTACTGATAAGGTTAGACCAAGTGCAGTTGGTGCTTTTCTGACGCCAACCAACTTTGTCACAATGACGGTGAACATCGCATTAAACATTCCAATAGGTATCCCAGCAGCAGCCAGAATTCCTAATGTAAAAGTTCTAGACATTGACCGTGCAAAACCAATCAGTACTAATGTTGTTGTCAACGATGCAAACAATGGGCAGAACAATGTAGGAATACGTTTAAATTGCATCATTGCTCCGGGTAATAAACGTGCAAATATATTAACTACGTTCATTAGAAAAAGCCCGAAAGTTACATCATTCATTGTAAGGTCTTTATCTATGAAGATTTCCGCAACGAATATAATTATAACATCTAGTGTTGGTGTGGCTGCCATTAAACCAATTGTAAATATCACAAAACGAGTATTTTTCAAGATGTCTTTTAAAGTTTGAACAACAGTGTATGGTCCTTCATGCGTAGTGCCATTTCCTTCTTGGACAGATATTCTTCTGGTCATAGAATTGTCGTACAGTACAGGAAATGTATCAATATATGATATGTCATTTTTGTTACCCTTATGGACACGTTCAGATGTTTCGATAATAATCTCGTCTCCCTTACTCGTTACTATCGTACTTGTTCTTTCTTGATACCGGCGTAAACGGTCTGGAATGGGAATAACCCGTATTTCTTTTGTAACTTTTGGTGGTTTCCAAAGTAAACATCCGGGAATACAATTCATACTAAACCCTCCAATAATCAATAACGCACCTCGGAATCCATACATATCTCTGCAAATTATTATAATATCGCCACGGTGATCTGATTATATTTACATTTATGGCCATACTTAGTATAAATATAAATTTATATACAGTAAACTCCCGTTGGCTGGAGCCCGGTAAATTCGAACGCCTCGGAAAAACTGGAACTTATTCTTTGCTATATGTTCTATATAGTTCCACTCCGATAAATCTGAACGCTCGAAACAAAAATCAGGTCTCGATGTCAAAATTTACTCTGTTATTCACACTTTTTGGTCGAACAATACATTTTAAAACTTCAGAGTAATTTGCTGTCAAAGATTGCCAACTTATGACAAACAATTGTTTGGTTTTGGTTGCAACGTTACTTGTATATTATTAATTATTATGTCGGTCAACGAATATACGTTGCTTTGATATTTAACGAGTGATTATTTTGAAATTATTTCTGAAATAAACAAGCAATAATAATAATCACTAGATGAATATCTCTTAACATAAGTCCCGCAAAATCATTTGTTTTTGTATGATTTCTTTTCTAAAATAATACTCTATGCATGTATTGACATGTTCGTATATGATCATTACAAACAACACGAGCGTATTACAGAATATAAGATATTCATGGGAAACAATTATAATTTCATGAAGCAAACTCCAAATAGCTGCAACTCCGGATAACTGGAACTGATTCGTCAGCCATGTCCAGTCAGAGGTAATGAGTCCATTGTACGTGTATAAAAATACAAAAACAAAATGTAGTTCCTTTTACATAACAGAAACAAACTTCTGGCCATTCGAATAGATTGCGAGAATTTAAGACTAAAATGGGAGAACGTACCTCAAATATGCAAGTAAGTGAGGATATATCATGCCACTCGCAGCGAAAGCACTTCCACATAATGACAGCGTAAACATGAGCAGTTTCTTGTTATCGTCGAACGTTTGACAAATAGCAGTTGTTGCAGAAATGTATAGACAACTCAAACTTCCAAATGCTGTAAGATTCAAGTTAGTTATTTATGCAATACATTTCATGATTACAGATAAAAGGATTCCGTATTTCTTTCTACTTAAAAGAAACACATGTTTTAAAAAAACGAGACAAGGAAATCTTTTTATGCATACATCTGTAAAAATATTAGAACAACTTGTAAAATCCATTCAGTTGCTTGGTTCTACAACATGTCAATTTTAAAAAATGCAAAAAAATGCGTATTGTTAGTGCACTTTTGTAAAAATTGACGATAATTATACTGATCCATTGTAATTACATAATAATTTAAACGATATAGGTGTCATTTTCTCTCTATCAATTTTATCATTTTCAACTTTTGATTCGGCTATTACGGATAGTACGATGTCAATGAATTCGTTCATTTCATTCTTTAAAATGTGTATCACTACATGTTACTTTGAGATGTGTCCTTCGTTATTACCACAATTAATTATGCGATAAGCTACTTCGATGAGTATGTTGTTACATACACCCATGTACGCGGCAGTCACTACTTCCTATTGTTGTGCTTCATATTTTGGCAATCGTTATTCGTATCGATGTATTTTGTATTGTCATTTCTATTGATTGATTTGGACCCGATACTTGCACTTATTGGTATGCAATCCTTATTTGTCACTCGAATTCTTAGGCGCATATTCTTTCATTACCTGTGTTAATATTTACCCTGAATATTTTTGTTTCATTTTCCCCTTTCAGATATGTGACTTCACTTATATTTCTCCCTTTATGGTCCATCAGATTTTATTCGCAAAAGTCGTACTTATATAACGAATTGCACTTCAATTTAACCAATTTGGTAATTCTGTTCTTACTACGGCGGAATGGTTTGTCAAAATGTTAACTTACAGTATAATATTCCAAAGCTGATGGTCATATACACAGTAGATGTTGCTAGGAAACACGTCGTTAGTCCAATACTAGCAAGAGATGCTCCTACTAAGCCGCAACGTAATGTTCCAAACTTGTGAACCAACGTCCCAGAAATGAATCCTGTAAAAGGTGAACCATAACAACAAATGGTATAATTATTGTTATTTTCATAACAGAAACCGACACAGGTAAATATTTGAATAATAGTTATGTTTTATGCCATTCGAAACATAGACCCATTGATTCAATTTTAAGAGTTTCAAAAGATTTTTGTTGAACATAAACTAAATGATGCAAACCTCTGTTTCTTTGTTAAAATGGAGATATTGCATATATGTGTATGTGTATATGGAAGCATATATTTATCATTTATGACATTATCGAGGGGTTTAATGATGACATTTGCAAAGTCATGTCACATCATGATAGAGGCAAACATTTACAAGAATTACAATTTTAACCTCTTTTCAAGCGTTAATTACTTGTATAACTACTTTACAATGCCTAATGATAAGCTCAGCTGATTGTGTAGACATACGAGGGATGTTCGAAATGAATTGCTTATTGTCCTCTATCTCGATGTCCATGTGAAGCACGAAAACTAAAACATACCTGTATACGGTTATTCAATATCTACACAACGGTGTATAAATGTACATGTAAGACTAAGTGTAAGACATAAAATTTGCCATTTGAATACACGCAGTCATTGACCACTATAGTTAAAATGGTTTGTAGAAACGTAGACAAGAACGATGAAATACGGGCTTACATCAAAACTCGCTCAAAACTTGGTTGTTCTTTGAAGCAGCTGATGACCGAACTTTCTACTGTTTATGGACCTTCTTGTGTGTCTTATGACACAGTTAGGTGATGGAAAAAGAAATTTGAGTCAGATATAGAGTCCATCAAAAATGCGCCGAAATCAGGTAGGCCAAAATCTGCATCTCGTAAAGAAATCGTTTCCAAAATAAAGGAAATCATTGAAGGAGATGCCAGATTTACAGTTCGTGATATTGCACGAAAGGTAGGCATAACACTATCAACGGTTCACTTTATTTTGAAGAAGCATTTGAAAGTCAGAAATATTTCTGCTAGATGGGTGTCACATTTGTTGACTGATGAGCAAAAGAGGAAAGGGGTTAAAGCGGCCAAAAAGCTGCATCGAATGTTTACAAAGTATGATAAAAAGCAGTTTGCCAATGTCGTAATAGATGATGAAAGGTTAGCAATAAGATCTGGGCCACTAAACACAGCAAACACCCAATAATTGCCAAACGGTCTTTGAGTGTAAAAATGTTTTGTATGCAATTTTTCTTCTCAGGTGTAGGAATCGTGCCAGTGAAAAAGGGCAAAAGCATCACCGGAAAGTACTTCAAAGACGTAGTACTGACGAAACTGAAAAAGTATTATCAGAAACGACGCCCTGCCACTGGTTTTAAACATATCCGTCTTCTACATGACAATGCCCCCGCTCATACCTACGCGATAGTTACGGCGTTTTGAAGAAAGAGAAAGTAATTGTTTTGCCTCAATCCCCGTATTCCTCAGACCTTGCCCCATGTGATTTCATTTTGTTTCCGAAATTGAAATCATTGAAATACAAGTCCCGACAGGCACTTGGATCTACCATTCATCAGTACCTTGTTACTGTGCCCAAATCAGCGTACAGTGACGCATTCAGGAAGTGGATACATCAGCTGAAACTTTGCATTTCTAGCCACGGGGAGTACTTCGAGGGCATGAAATGAGCACTTTTGGACTAACTTGACATTTGAAGTCTCCAGATAGAAGTAAGCAATTCTTTTCGAACATCCCTCATAGGCTTATTTTAAAATGATAAACATAAAATAATAACATGTCCGCATCATATTTCAAATCCTAATCGACCAAGTATTGGTTGAATTCCATATGATCAAATCATAACTATCTTTCTCCGTTTAGGATCAGGACAAGTACCTATCAAAGGCATAATTAAATTGCTGGTGATTTCGAAATCTATCAGAGTCCTAGATTTATCAATCACAATTTCCTCCTATTGTCCTTCGTTAACTGAAACTGAATAATTGTGTCCGATTCTGAATACATTACTTTACATAAAATACAATTCCGGCTTGACAACTTGAACATAACACGACATACTTCACGAGAGCAATATAGAGGATTTAACAGATGACCCTTTATGAATTCACTTCATAGTCTTTCATGAACATTTTAGTAGCTCATTTTCGTTGCACGACGGATAAAGGTATTTCTCGTACAATAGACCTTTCCCTGTAAACCACTTTTTATTTGTTCTCTCGCTTCCTCCCTGTGATTATTACTTTGACTGATTAATGAGCCCTAATGTGGGGTTAATTGGCATTTCTTTTAATCGACTGACGAAATTTATGCTAACGCGCAGTATGAACCAATTCTACGATGCTCTTGTGAAAATGGACCCCACGATACTTGATGGATTTATTATAAAGGAACGACCAAGTTGAAATATGTTTGTTTGTTTTACACCAAATCTACAAATTTAACAATATATTTTAGATAAGGTTGGTGTTGCAAATGACTAGTAGAGATATTTATAAATATGTAATCAAATACCGAATATGATAACTGCTTATTTTTATGTCTAGTTCATTGCACAAAGTAATGTCAGATTAAGTTACTGGTGCATTACATTAATTAATTTGTATATTGACCAATGATATGGGATTATCGATTGGAATGGAATGCCAGAATGGACTCGATTTGGGTAAAATCAAGCAATGCTGTACCAACGCGATTAAATGATACCATCTATGATGCATTTTCTTATATTTATCATTATCATTTAGTGATTGAATTAAAAACTTGATGGTATACCATCAATTTAGTACAGAATTTCTTTACAAAATATGTCAGAAAGACAGATCTTCAGCTCCACAGAACATACAACTATATGATTGTGTCAAAATACAACAGTTTGATTTTGGTTGAAAATCAACAGGCGTTTCAAAAAAAGTTACACTTTCTCTGGTTTAGATATTAGAATACAATTATATAAATTCCCTACACGCACTTTCTGCAGAACTCCTGTGCTAAGTATCTATTAGTTGGTTTTCATAATGCTTCAATGTAATAGTCTAGATATGTCTGTATTAGTAACTTTACCTGTCCCCATCATAACTGTTATTGCTGTTGACTGTATAATAGCCGTCTCTGCCCGTGATGTATTGAATGCCAACATGAAGTCCATAAATATGGTTCCAATACTAGGTAATAATCCGCCATGTATAAATGCCTCTAGAAGGCAAGAAATAAGCACAAAACACTTATGTAAGTTACAAATTTTCGTCATATTGTATACGCAAACTACTTTGAAGCCTAATTGTTTCACGCGGAATAAGATAGTGAACCTATTTCTGAACAATAGCGCTCTAAAATTACACTTATCACAATGTACAAAGATTTATCATCCATTTATGTACTTTAAGCAAATAATTCATGATCTATTTATCTGCATGATGTGTTTATTATGTTTCACGGTTGTCTGCGATATTCAATCTCCGAACAATTAAACAAAATACATGTAGGTATACTTTACAAAATTAGACTCCAAAAAAATTAACAAAAAGGTATGATTAAAAACAGTTCTTGTTTATGATTTTAAAACGTTCCGTGTCAATTGTTCTTAGTCTTCTGACCTTTGGGGTTAGTATATTAGACTTTAAAAATGGACTGTTGCAATGTGATTTGTGGTCATAACACAGAATCTAAAAGCTCTTTCTTTTTCTCTGGAATGTTTCTTTCGATATATTTATTCCATTTTGATGTTGACCTTCTAACGAAAATGCCAAATGGCAATAGGGAATGTACATAATAGGAATAAATATTATGTATTTCCAAGTTTACACACAGTGAACTCTCATTGGCTCGAACTCGCCGGGACTGACAAAATCAAATCCAGTTTTCCGGAGCCATCTCTCCGAAGTCGAACATTTGACTTCATCAAATAGAGGTGTTTCCCTTGCATACGTTGCATTGTGTAATGTTTTCATGTATATATCGTGATCATATAACAACATGCATATATTGAATTTTAATTTTAGAAAATGCATTTCGTATTACATTAATTTTGTCACTTCTTACTTTTTATCGTTTGTTTTTTTTTGCACAAATAATTATAAGTTAATCATTCGATAAATATAATTACATATTCATTGACGAGTTTGATATTTAATTACACAATTAAACAAATTCAAACAAGTATACTGTTATTGTCATTAGTTTGTAATTTATCATGCGTCGCGTCATATCTAGCGACAACTGAAAGTCCATTATTCTTAAGATGTGAAAATGTTTTGTTCGACTGAGGCAGATATAATTGACAAGGTAAATAATGAACAAGTCCCTGATACACAGCAAGTTTTGCTGCATTGAAACTATCTACTGGTCGTATCTATACCAAACAATGTCTAAGCTTTGGCAGTATTTTGACTGATATGGAAAAAGATATATTCTCTGGCCCATACTGCATGGTGTATGGCACATTCTTATCGTGCCTAACGGTGGATCTCGGATGGCAGAATATATGGTCTCCTTAACTGGAGATCTCCCACGAGAAAACATGTCCGGAGAGTATACGTTGGATAATCGACCCAAGACTTTGTTGGATCAACAACTAGTGAACGCTTTAGCATACGACCCTCAGATTTGGCATGGAGGTTGTTTGTGTCTTGTAAATGACCCCTATATATTTTACGGTCAGTTGGTCAAAGATCAAGGTCACCATGTCCTTGGCCATTATAAGCTTGACTTATCAATACCTAGATAATGTAATGGCCTAGAGCCCACAGAATCGATTGGGAGGTTGGTTGTGGCCTGTAGATGTCGCCGGATGATTTTGTGGTCAGTTGGTCACCGTGTCCTTGACCACTACAAATCATGTCCGATCAATTACTAGAGAACGCTTGAGCATACGACCCACAGATTTGGTATGAATGTTGCTTGTGTCTTGTAGATGAACCCAATTGATTTTGTGGTCAGATGGTCAAAGTTCATGTCTTTGGCCACTAAAACATTGTCCGATCAATAACTAGAGCATGCTTTGGCCTACAGCCCACAGAATCGGGAGCCCAGAATGAAACCAACAAAATAAAAATTACAGTCCCAGTTTGCTTTGAGTTTGTATATTCATGACTTTCAAGATAATCAGTCGGTGGAAAATAACAAACTTGGTTGATGTTAGTGGGGCATACATGTTTTACAAACATCTCTTGTTTATTTGGGAGTAATATCCCTTTATTTTAACGCAACGCGGCCTTGATTTACGTTGCAAGACGGTATTGCTGTGTATACTAGATACAATTCCAAATAAAATTATCTATTTTCTATGCCTTGGATTATCCGAAACATTTTCCGATTTTCTAAAAGTATTTTAGACCTGTCAATTTCCGACAGTCGAAATTCTATTGTATTTTTTAAATCAAAATAAGGGAATGGATGCATATATCATCCAGACATATCTCTGATATGACTGTAATACAGTGAATGGTAGAGTGCACTATCCTTACGTATCTCTAATATGAAATATAAGTAGACGTCAGGTTATACCAGTAACTTGTGTACTTAACGTTTGTTGCCGCAGAAACATTCCGGAGTCGATTCCGTACATTTTTATGAACGAGGGCATGAGATGGAGTATTGGTAACATATGCATTACATCATAGCATTTACAATGATCGCTACATCCCGAAGTTTAAACCGACAGATGCGCTATCCACTTATAACAAGTTATTTTATATGATCAAATTAGCATAACCAAACATGTTTAAGCTGCTGGAATATGATTGGAATTGGAACAAAAATAATTTTAATTGTCCGTGAAAGTGCAGTAAATGAAATAAGAGCTAGCTAGCGAGCGAGCGGACGACGAACGGATACAAACGAACTGGCCGACGGACGGACGCGAACGGATAAACCATTTCTGGTGAAGTGTAGAATGTTTATGTGTTTTGAGAACAAACAAACAAAAGTTGGCGTACTTTAAGTAGGACGAAATACAGAATGATTAATCGTATATATATACATACACACATAAAATTTACAATGTATCATTGCCAATCTATTATCGTGTGCTGCAAAGATTTTACGGTTTATCATCATTCATTACATTTCCACGCAACGTTAAAACAAAAAAGGAATAATTTATTCCTTTCACAAATCTAAATTTATGGAAGTTAGCCCAATTAGGGTTAACTAGGAAAACTATTATAGTCTCAATAAAACACAAATATACTGAAAATGGCATTGGCTTAAGTAAATTCATTTTTCCTAAGAATGTTCTTATCCACATAAGAAAGCAAACCTCAAATGTGCAAATATATAAGGATATGCCATACCATCGGCAGCTGAATCAGATGATTGTTGTAAACGTTATACAAAATTGTTGAAGCAATGTATAAATCGCTTAGTCAGCCAAATGTAAATAATTTAATGTTGTTTCAATCCTTGAAGTGGTATTACTGTATCAACATACAGTTCAGGTTGTTTATGTTACAAACAGAATCAATATATTTTAAGTTACACAAGCCAAATTTCTCCTCGATGCCGCACGTAATTAAAGAAACACAAATTGGAAACGCTTGATCGCACACTTATCAAATTGTATAACACTTTACCAACAAATTGCTGATTAAAATGTGTGTTAATAATATAATTATTGCTTGCTCCTTAATTTGCATCAATGTATGTTAAATAATTAATCATTTTGCCTGAAGATTTGAGTGGGACAATTTATCTGAATGAATATGAATAAAATTAGCTTGATTAACATGAATTGGTAAAAGTGATAGTTACTGTGACAACTGTGGGGGGTTCTAATTTGGCCGTTTGGGTCCCATAGCTGTGTTGTTTTAACGTGGGTTCAGTTTGTCATTTGTTTAACGGGAGACCAGGGTATTATTGAAACAAAAACATCTATTGGATTCTTTCTATCAATCTTATATTCAGTATAATCAATCTACTTTCAGTAAATCAACATTCCAACACACTGAAAATACAATAGAATAACCATATTATAAAATAGGCATTTTAAAGGAATAGTATCAAACATACATACGTAAATGTTACAGCAAATTAGAAATAAAAGAGTGAATTGGGTATTCTAGAGTGATTCCTGTCTAATGACTTAATTAATGTTATTAGTGAATGTTATACAGTTAAAGAAAGATAGTTCTAGAGTTCGAGATAAAGTGGCCATTATAAACGTATCTATTACAATATATTACCAAATCATACAAAATGTACGATAATAATAGTCAATAGTCCAGTGTACTTAATACATTAATATAAATACATACAGATAATGAAGTGTAACACTTACTTAGATTTCCTTCACAGCTCGATCACTACTAAATATACGTCTTATGGCTTTGACAATTTGACAAAGACTGCCTAAAACTAGCATTTTTCCACCCAAACCACTGACCATGAAATGAACGATGACCCATGACATTAGTTCACAAGTAAGTAATTATAATACAATGTACACATTTACCTGCACAATACATATAAAAAGGGAGATAATCCATAATTAACAGATAAAATACAAACACAAAGGGAGACAATTATTACACCCCATTACATTACAAAATTAATTATATGTAAGTTATCTAATCAAATGTTTAAGCTATGGTGTTTATTTTATTATTACAAATAACTTACAACATGCATAATGTTTACTGTTTAGGAACCACACTAGGGAGAATTTATTAAATGTATTGAGAATTTGTATTAAGTCATTAATGTTGTAAGGAAAGCATAATTGTTATGTTATTACAAGCAAGTTCGTGCAGTTGGTAATTTCAGAAGATGTTCAAGAAAAGATATTATGAAACCCAGGTGACCTCTTGAGCGGGGCCAAGTTTGACCCCTAGAGGCGTAATCAGAACACTCTTGGTAGAAGGCCACAAGACAATGCAACATACCAAATATTTAAGCTATAAGCGATGCAGTTTTGGTAAAAAAATTGTAAGGTTTTTATTTCCTTCTTTAATCTCTGTAAACAAGTGATCCGCGGTTTGAGGCTAATTTTGACCCTATGGGTATCACTTGAACATTTTTTATTGTGGTAAAAGACCACAATACATTGCAACACCATGAAAATGTAAGCTCTAGGTCATGCGGTTTTGACCAAGAATATATCTAAAGCTTTTTTCCCTTTATAATGAAAGACATTTAATAATTGTTGATATGATGCATATTGAGAATAAAATAATATCAAAATCCCCGACTGTATCCTCGGATTCTTGCGCAAACCTTCTGTATTTGGAGCTTTATTACTTTTTAATATAATATATTCCTCATGGAGGTTGATACAAGTCTGTGAAGTGGTATTCAATAAGGCGTTTTAGACATGAAATACTTACGTCCAGCCCTGCACCCCTTCAAATTCATGTTTTGAGTCAGTTGCCAAAATTTCCTCTCATGGTCAACATAAAATGCCGCCCAGACAAATGATCCGATAATCTTGTCTTCGGATCACAAATTCCGAGCCCTAATTTCAAACTCATTACTGCTAAAAACAAAATTCATCTTGAAAACATTTTGTAATGATATACATCTGGCTATTCCTGAATTTAACACAATTCGAGCAATCATACTATCTCAAAATATGACTATTATTTTATGCATGAAGAATGAACACCATTATTTAAGACAAAACTGAATCTGCTGAAATTGTCAATGCTCCTATAATCAGTTTTTGTCTAAGAATAAATTTAGGAAATCTGCAGTGAAGAAATATCTACTCCAACAACCACTGCAAACTTAAAAACAATTATCAAATGATAAAATGTCGTCACATTGCCAATCACCTAGTGTCATTATTGGTGAGCCCCTTTAATGTCAGAACAACATATTCAGTTTTATGTTTTGTTATGTTGTGTAATTTTCGCCAAATCAAATCCTTCTAGACCTCCTCACGGGTAACAACATATTCAGTTTTATGTTTTGTCATGTTGTGTAATTTTCTCAACAAGTTAAATATTCCACAGGTAACATTCTGTTCGGTTTAATTATTAATAATTTTTCGGCTGACCAATTGTTAATGCTATCCGGCACTGTAACATTTAATGGACCAAGACGATGACGGTTACGTACATTCAAGTGAATTATCATAGAATTATAACCCGGATATCAGAGTGTACTTGAAAAGTATGATTGTACGTGCAGCAGGACCCTTTGTCTTCAAACTGCTACATTTTCAATTTCATTTGTAGGTCTATATACGCATATTTTTTCAAACAAACGATTTTTTTATTAAGATTAACTGTATGTAACAATAATGTATAATGTATAAATTATTTTCTTCCCAGTTAGATTACACGCACAAAAATCATTGAGTCGATAATCAAGGTAAGATTTCAACATGCATATAATGCAACCACCTTCTAGACACGAGAAATAATGAGTTGGTCTCATCATCAAGTTCAATTATAGGGGAGTTATTGAAAGCCGGACAGAAAATATATCATCGTTAGTGGTCTTATTATTT
The DNA here is from genome assembly GCA_008271625.1 of Lutraria rhynchaena. Taxonomy (NCBI): domain Eukaryota; kingdom Metazoa; phylum Mollusca; class Bivalvia; order Venerida; family Mactridae; genus Lutraria; species Lutraria rhynchaena. The sequence continues at coordinate 655,602 of VIBL01000190.1, read as the reverse complement.
GAGTGGTCGCTATTTGAGGTTTTGCATTGCATTGATTTTCGATGTGGAAGTTTGTATGTTTGGACATCTTCGATAGGAAAATGCGCAGCAGGAACATTTTGTACAAGGTAGCGATGAGTCATCAATGGAAACGCAAGTCATTGTTCTATATATTTTGTTTATACAAACTTAAGTAATGACAATAATACAAAAAAATCAAGAATATATAATGATATATTTTTTTTGTTGAGCTATATTTCGGGAGATCTGTTGATGTAAACGTCTGTTTTCCATGTTTCACGTAAATTCAGGTTTTCATTGCCTCGAGACTTTTGTGAAATTGTGTGTTAACAAGGCCCCAACAAAAAACAGTATCGAAGAAAATGTTACCATTCCAGCAGCCGAATAGAATGCTACAGTGTATGACCCCGAAACGTCCCTGATATAACCTGAAATACAAAAGAAAAATGCTTTAAAACATGTCTCTGGTGTATATCCTGAGGTGATGAATTGTTTAATGTATGTGCAAGACATGCCTCTTATACAAACTGACTTCTATCTATGGCATCGTGAATAATTAAGATACATTCAAAATATAACCTGGTACAAACGCAGGTTTAATAAAAATGTGGATGTCATGGGCCCTTTTCATAGATATGTCTTAGATACGATTTTAAGAATAAACTCACTAAAACTCTAGCCAATCCAAGACCACATGCATGTCCATTGCAACAAATTGAACAGATTATTTATTTGCAGTATGAAATAGATTACACTCAAAGTATGAAATAGATTACACTCAAAATATGAAATGTACCACACTCAAAGTATGAAATATATAGCACTCAAAGTATGAAATATATCCCACTCAAAGTATGAATAATATCCCACTCAAAGTATGAAATATATCACACTTTAAGGATGAAATATATCACACTCAAAGTATGAAATATTTCACACTCAAAGGTAACGTACCACTGACAGGTCCTGCGATAGCATTTCCGATTCCATTTGCAGAGAATAGAAGCCCCATAGCAGTTGGAAGATTATTTTCCACGACTAATTTCGCTGAAATAACACTGAACATTGTAACAAACATCCCCAAAGGCATGCCAGCAATCGCTGAAACTCCCACAGTGAAACCTCGAGACCATGACAATGTCAATCCAATCAACACTAGTATTGCTACGAAAGAAGCTAACAGAGGACAGAACAATGTCGGTATACGTTTAGATTGCATCATCGCTCCTGGTAATAGACGAGCAAATGTATTTATTATATTCATGAGAAACAGGGCGAATGTAGCATCGGTTAGAGTTAAGCCTTTATCTTTAAATACGTCGGCAACAAATATAATGATAATATTCACTGTGGGACTAGCCGCAGTACTACCTATTACAAATATCATAAAATGACTATTTGTAATGATCGCTTTGATACTTTGAAGTACTGTTTGTGCTTGTCTTGTATCTTCTGAAGCATCTTTTGATTCAACGTCTTCATGTTTCAAAAGTTTTCCATCAGTTTTTGAATCATCATAATTTTCACTACTTTTTCCAATCTCCTCAAGTGCAACTCCGTCATCATTTTTGGAATACGTAAGTAGTTGATGTTGTTGTTTCCTGTCTGAAATGATGTTATCATCATCTACTCGAGTTGCTTGTTTCCACAATAAACAGCCAGGAATACAGTTCATACTCAATCCTCCTATTATCAACAAAGCTCCCCTGAACCCGTACATGTCGCTGGAAAGTTTCGATTTAGAAATACACCATAAATCGAGAGAGATAAAAAAGATAATACAACACGACTATTATTAGTAAGCGCGATCAATATCGTTGCAAAACCATACAGACGGACTTCTAAAAAGACCTGATGAATTTGATGTTGCAGCCACAAAACATTGTTTAATGTCATTCACAAATAAAAATATGGTATCCATTTGAATATGACTACAAAAAGGAAGACTCAAATTGAATTACGGAATATTTCTGCTAAGTAATTAAATACGTACCTGTAAACACGAACAGGTGGGCGTCATTATGAATAACTACAACATTTAAATCATTGTCCATCTTGATTTGGTTTATTATAATTACTGTAAACTTTGAGGTGTTTCGAGACTTAGCGTTTCATCCCTTGTATAGAATTTTACGACACATGAAAAACATCATAATGATAATGTGTTGAAAACCATACCTCAAGTACGCTAGAGCATATGGATACACCATACCACCAACAGCGGCTGCAGTTGATTGTAGAGATAACATGAACAGTTTTCTTCGACCATGAAAATGTTGACCGATGGAAGTCGCAGAACTAATGTGTGAACAAGACAATCCAAATGCTGAAATGTTTGAAACCTTCTGAAAAATTCGGTGTGTCAGGAAATATAACATGCGTTCATCCAAGAACAAACACGAATCAACGACGACCATGCTTATGTTAGTACATACATCAAATAATGAGATAGTTGAAGTTACCTTTATTTCTTTTTGCTTTGATTTTTTTATGTTATAGGTATTATGTCATGATTGCTGGTCATCTTTTACTTACCGAAAACAATTCCAAAACTGATGGTCATATACACAGTAGAGGTTGTAAAAAAGCAGGCCATTACTCCAACGCTAGCAAAAGAGCCGCCTAGTATGCCACTGATAACTATCCCAAATTTGTGGATTATCACTCCTGCTATCAATCCTTGAAAATACAAAACGCATTATCGAATACTGAAATGTTCGAAAGTTCGAGTAATGTTATGAGATAAATAAGCGGTTAAAAGTTGTTTATTGGCAATCTGAAAGGATTGATGACTTGCTGAAATGTCGGCAGCAATCAATATCATGTAATGGGACCTAACGAAACAATTAACCAAACCAGACTTAAGATCGCATGCAATTTTATTAGTTGATAAATTTTATGTAATGAGATAGGATACTCTGCACCAACAATCGGTCGACTTCAATGTTATTTTTGCTTGCGAGTTTATCTCCCTTATATTATTATCTAGTGACGGGGTAATTAAATACAGTTGACTCTCGTTAGCTCGATTTTCGTGGGACTGGGAAAAATACATCGAGCTAACGAAAATCAAGCTAAAAATCGACGATCATGATCCACTTCCTTGTGTGTGTGTGCTACATGTTGTACTTTATCGTCCACCGGTGTGTGTTGTGTGAATAGCACGTCGTGACGTTTACATGTTTGTAATTAATAAATAAACAAATAACAAATTAACAACAGAAGATTATGATAATTTATAAAATTTATTTGCTATAGCACTATGGCTGATTAAGTGTCATTCAATATGTGACATGTTTGCACCCTGGAGTAAATGATGACAAACAAATTTTCAACTGATCTTTATCCATTGTTGTAATTGATAAAAGGTGTGAAAAACAGCGAGCTTGGTCAAATCTCAAACGCATCGAGTTAAACTATTGATTTTATGTAGAGATACGTCGAACGGGACTGGGTAATTTGGATCGACGTAACGAAAAAAATCGAGAGGTAAGTTCGTGTTAAACGCCGATTTTAATATGTGTAAAGAAGGACAAAATTCGGAACTTTTGAAATTAGGTCGTGCTAACGAAAAATCGTGCTAAGCGAAATCGACGTAACGAGAGTCGACTGTATATGACATTGTTGGTACAATCGGGTACTTGGGAACTAACAATGTTGAGCAGATATTTATTCACAACTGATTATGCTGTTGATCCAGCGACATTAAATCAAGTTAGATATGCTGCTGCATATAATTCATTATTCGGCTGTGGATGCATCGCACAATTTTCAAACTTTAATTAAGTTATTATTTTCTTTATCATGATCAATAATTACATTGAAGTCGTCATGTTACAAAATACGAATTGTTTGAATATGGCAACATTTAGGAAATCTAATAAAATTCGGAACATACGGAATTTATGTTTTGACATGCCAACAGATTGCAGTAATAGAATATGTCATTACCTGCTCCCATACCAACCGCCATGGCTGTGGAGTGTATAACAGCAGTTTCAGCACGGGTCGTGTTGAATGTTGTCATTACATCCGTGAATATAGTACCAATACTGAATAGTAATCCTACGTTTATAAACAGCATCAGATAACACGAGATAAACACCAAACATTTGTGTAAGTTACAGTTGGTGACCCTGTATGTTATGGAAAATAATTCATAAATTAATCTTTACTGAGTAGTAATTGAGCTGCAAAACATCTGAGCCAAGTCCTTATACGTACGGAAAGTACGGTTAAATGTGTTTTAATGTCAACCGAATTGGATAAAAATGTTATCAGATAACATTAACGTGTACATAAGCATCAAATGTCATTGTGGAGCCTATGAAGAGATAATAAGTATAACAACAAACAGACACTAAGAAATCACTTGTGTTTAATGTTGACATTGTGTGTTGAACCACTTATGACATGTATAATGGCATTGTAAACAACGAAGAACGCATGTGGTTGTAGTTCAACTTAGGTTTTAGCCTAAACATAAATTTTTGTCGGTCGTATGTATTACTCATGTTTTGTTTCCGCACTATCATTGACAGAAATCGCTACACATATACAGTTCTCTGGTGCGCAGGAACGTACCCTTCGCTGACATGTGCTTTTTCCGATAAATTCAGCAAAACGTTTATTCCATGATATTTTCATGGTCATGAATAGAAGAAGTGTAACGAAATGAGAATAACTTACCTCATGTTATATGTTTATACAATGACAGTAATAAAATACTGAACATCCAAGATAAAAATATTATCAGAACGGTGTGTAAAATCGGCAGTGAGTTAAACGGTTAGCTTAACTACTTTGAAACGAAATAGTGCATTAAATTTACTTAATGATATATGTAGGTGAATCATTGAAACGCATACATTAAAGGTGGTGTTATCTTATTTAGCGAGCGATTTTAATTGTGTTGTCTTTACACTACGAAAACAAAGGAAATAATTGTGTGCAGTCTTTTCGGGCTTAAATCTTTTCTAATTTCAACTTAGGTTTGTGTTTTTTCATGGTCAGTTTTTTTCTATTTAGTTGTGAGGGTATTGGTTTTTGCTGTGAACGGGTAACTCTAGCCATGTAGTCTACATATAGTCATACCGATTTTCTAGTCTTTGCCTTGGAATTAGATGTTACTACCGACCCCTGTGTCGACAGTTCTAAGCAAAAACATATAAATTTCGTAAAGCGTACACGTTAAGATTTACCTTAGGTTTCAGTCCTACTGTAACCTGGTCAGTTAGAGTGGCTGCTTGCCAAGTTAAAAACGCAATAAGATAAGAGATAACTAAATGACAAAGAAAAACGTTGTATTAAATAATTCTCGTGGACTACTAGTCCAACTGACTTATATACAGTAACGCAATATATACCATGAACACAAATGTATTAAAAACCAAGATATAACAAACAATCCGACCTTCGAATAAAGGTTATTTGTCAATAAAGGTCACATTTTGTCTTTCCCAAGGATGGCCTTTGTTCATAGGTTTGACTGTACACAAATGCATGCAATCATACTACGGACCTAATGTTGTCACCGCACCGGTATATTCCGCTTCCATACTGTTGCGGATAATGCTTAAGATACAGTGTCATTTAATATTAGACCCCTACACTCACAATATGTCATCCAATTGATCCTAACCCATCGCCACAAGTACGACATATTAGTAAATAATACATAATATATTTTTATTACACATTAATGAATATGTGAAAACTGAAACCCATAATTGATGTTTCTATATAAACAGATTTATATCGCATAACACAGAGTTTTTTTATTACAATATGTTTACATGACAAGTAAGATAACTTAAATTTAACCTTCTGTGAAAACACAGAATCTACATGCTTGTCAGATAATACACAGGCAATACATGTTTCTGTTTATTTGCCTGCAGTTTGTGTGTAACCAATGTAATCAGAAATAGAAGCGTAGCAAACATTGTTATTCCGGCAGCAGCATAAAACGGTACCGTGTAGGATCCGGACTTGTCTCTGATATATCCTGAAATAAGTGAATGTTACATGCGTTTGACATACAAACCAGTGTGCAATCTATATCTGTCTCTGACATAATTCGAAATACACCACACATAAAATAACAAGCATTAACAAATCAGTACAAGATAAAAACAATTGAGGAACATTATGTTGCAAGAAATTACCCTCTCTATGAATAATAAGGTCATATATAGTCCCCAAAACTCCCGATACGTTCAGTGAATTTCATATGATATTAATAGTATTTATGCACTACGAGTGATAACATAATGAGAAAGAAGAAATGCGATGAAGTGCACCAGGGACATAGAAATCAGTTCAGGCGAAAGATAAACATTTACCTCTCCAGTAACGTGCGGATTACTGCGTTACTGTTTCAAAAGCTTAAATGATATTATCCTGTAAACTTTACAAAAGTCAAAATATCAAAATGTTACCACGCTTTAATGAGACAAACTCTTGTTACTGTTTGTGTTTCGAAGCTTGATCTTAAAGTGAGAGCTGACGTATTACTCTACTATTTTTTAGAAAAATGTATTTATGAAAAGTGAACAAAACAAAAGGACATAATAACTATACACTATCATTTTATTTTAATGCAATTTGACTTTGCAATCAGATAAATATTTTATGACTATATATTGCCAAGTTCATGTGTCTATACGGAGACAAAACTTGATACCATATTCACAAGATGGTCGTCAAAGAAAATTATACCTAGAATACAAGAAAAAATGGAAAAGGAATATTATGTTTTTGAAATGCGCAATTCTAAGATATATAAAAATGAGTATAAATGATTACGTTCTTTTTTGTGAATACATACCACTAACAGGTCCAGCAATCGCGTTTCCGATACCATTAGCTGAGAAGATTATACCAATAGCAGTTGGAAGATTCTGTACTCCTACTAATTTTGCCGAGATTACACTGAACATTGTAATGAACATTCCAAGAGGTATTCCTGTGACAGCTAGGACACCAATAGTAAAACTTCTGGACGAAGACAATGAAAACCCAATAAGAACTAAGGTAGACACTAGTGATGCAAATAATGGACAAAACAGCGTTGGAATGTGCTTAGATTGCATCATGGCTCCTGGTAAAAGACGTCCACATAAATTAACAATGTTCATTAGGAGCAGGCCGAATGTGACATCGCTCACTGAAAGACCTTTCTCATCAAATACGTCAGCAACAAAAATCACCGTGATGCCTATTGCAGGATTTGCGACAATACAACCAATGGTAAAAATCACGAAACTTTTATTTCGTAAAATGTATTTTATACTCTGAAGAAGTGTCTGTGGTCCTTCTGTATCATCGGTGGTAGACGCCGTTGTATTGTCTCCCTGGTTAAACCATATTTTTCTAGTTTTAGAATCACCATGCAGCACCGGGAAGTTTTTAATATAAAATATGTCATTGTCTTTATTTTCAGGATCATCTGTGTTCTTTTCAATTGTTATCGTGTCACCACCTGTTATGACTCTGGTCTGCAAGTCTTGTTGATACACCCGCATACGTTCAGAATTCAAGTTTTCAATTCGTGTTTCTTTCTTTAAGGTTGGTTGTTTCCATAATAAGCATCCAGGAATACAATTCATTGTTAAACCTCCAATAATCAACAATGCACCACGGAAACCATACAAATCACTGAAAATATTTTAACAAACCAGTAAGGAATATGATGGCTTACGACTCTTATTAAACATGCATCCATAAGATCATTCTTATAATATGATATCCGATTTGTACTATTGAGGATTCAAAAACGAATAAATGAAAACATTATTATTTTTATTTAATGTCAGATCCTGCAAATATGTACTTTAGCTTGATAATGAAAAAAAATGGATAAACATGGATAAGCAACATGTTTTTTGATCAATTTTCTTTCTTACATTTTTCTTTGTATAAGTTATCTCGTAAACGTTGAAGTCCAGCGCACTAACCACTGGACCACGGCCGCGTCTCCCAAACCCTATGTAAGTTTACCTTAAAAAGGCAAGTATGTATGGATACATCATACCACCAAGGGCAACTCCTGACGCTTGTAATGATAGCATTAGCAGTTTCCTTTTACCTTCGAAATGTTGACCGATCGCAGTAGCTGAACAAATATATATACATCCTAGTCCAAATGCTGTAATGATTTAATTAGGAAATTGAAAATATGGATGCATCCTAGTCCAAATGCTGCAATTATTTACTTAGGAAATTAAAATACGTATACATCCTAGTCCAAATGCTGTAATGATTTATTTAGCAAATTTGCATTGATTCAGTAATAAACAAACATCATGACCGTACAACACATAGATATTTACGTTGAGTAGTTCGTTTGGAGAGCATCATAACAATGATGTACATCTCTCAGCTCCGAATGGCACACACTTGTGTTCGGATCATGTTCGACGTACAGTGTTTACAAGCGTGGATTTAGGGGAGGGTGGGCCGGCGTACGCTATTGCCCCCTTAAATCTGGCAAGCATAAGTAAAAAAACGTCTGTTATGTGCTCGTGTCTATATTCTACATAAAACTCTAGACTTTACGAGCCCAAAACCAAAAATCCTGTAACCGCCCCTGGTTGATATCACTTACAGAACAGAACAGGTCGTTATATAAGCAAGATAATTATGATTATATATTAGCATACACACATGACTAGAGAAATGCAGTAGATGTGCACAGTTATGTTATTAAATGTAAGTTGTTTATCCTTATATTGTGTCCTTAATAGCTATAACTAAATAGCACCCATCACTGTTCAATTTGTTTAGGTTATTATAGATGACATTAATTCGATAACTTTCAACATGCTTTGCTTGGCATAATAAAGCCTAAGGATATATTGCCGTCTTTGAACACTTAGTCATCTTTTCAGATTCTTTTTCTTAGCATTTCCTGTTTGAAAACTAAAATTGTTGGTGTCTAATGTGCATACCCCATTTTAATAGTAAAAGAAAACGGCCAGATACAGAAATTACCCAGCATTCTGATGAGATCAAATACTCTTTCAAGCCGAGTGTGAAAACGAATGCTTGAGAAGTGAATTTCTTTGCCGAAAAAATAACAGAAAATGTTCCATCAAGCATCTATTGCTCAAATTTTATAATAACTAATTTTTCAAGAGTGAATCATTACGAATACTTGGTACTTCACTTACAATTTATTTAACCTTGGAAACAAGATTTTCTGTGCCCATGCAGACTTATTTCACTAAATTGTGCTGAAAGTTGATCACTGGGTGATAAAATATATATTATATTTACGGGAAACGACGGGAACCGATCGACGTTTTTCTACTTAGCTTAGTCTTTGCTTTTTGACAGCTCACTGTTGAACGTTTCTTTTCATTTAAATATTAAAATGTCACTTTGTTTTGTTATTCGTCTCTGGTAGTGATTTATGTTTCACACTCGATACTAAAAGTAAAAAAATGTATAATGTAATTTAAGAATAAAAATAAATTGTGTATAGAATAGACACATGTTTATACTTATTATCGATAATTTATAGGTCTTTTCAGAAACATGATTTACCTGCCCTTGATAGCTCTTCTGTAGGAGCTACTTAGTACTGCGTGTCAAAGAAGTATCATGTTTAACAGTTCAAAGATATCGTATCCTAATTAAATACACATCAGACTAGTAATGTATTTAGAACAAATAATATGGTTGTTTCCAATCTTAGTTGTATTATAACAGAAAAAAATCAAAAGAACTTTAGAAAGCTATAATAGCTATGGAAGTCTTATTTTAAATATTTAAAAAAGACATGCTTATAAGGTTGGTTATCAGTTATCTAATATACAACTAGTAAAAACACAGACACACGGAAAACATTCATTAAGATAGCTTATTACTGTGTCGAACAGTCAAAATTTTATTGTGTAAGAAGTTATACTGTTAAAAATAGTGAATGTTCGGCCACTTCGGAATATCTTGGTGGCGAGGGTGATCAAATTAAATATTCAAATTGTTAGAACATTCTGGTTTGATAGGCAAAATAGCTATGTCATTTTACCAATGTTATTGTTATGTATGAAAGAAGAAAGTTTGTTAGGAAACAAGTTGACAAAAATATGTTAATGCATCGATTTTCAGCTGATTTACTAATAAGAAAGGTCTGGACTCAGCGACGTAGTAGGACTCAACCAAACTTTGTCTTGGAGAACAATAACCTAACCAAGTTGTGTAGAGAACATGTTGTAGGACAGTTTTGGACCTACACAGGGAAAGTCATCCCAGGCTGTTCCCTAGAACAGATGAGATTGAAAAAGTCTACAAACTCGCGGCAAATTATTTAGATTTTTTACACTTACGTTAAATACTTAAGGCGTAATTGATATTTAACTGCCAATAAATCATGATTTTCGCATAAAATCGTCTTTTCGATTGTGTTTTTGGTGCATCAAATACTTAAGGTCCAAAATATTTGATAGAATAATTAAAGTTTTCTAGAAAATAGCGATCAACCAAACTGATGTTGTATTTCAGAGGACTATTTTTTCAATTGATTGTCATAAAATAGTGACTGTATAAAATATTTCATTTGAAATGTGACTGAAATTGATCCACTCTGCAACCTGAATACAAATTTCATACTTCGCTTATCTTTGCATTGCAATAGGAAAACAGTTATGACTGCGTAGTATAGGTTTTAGATCACCTTTAATGTGTGTTGAAAAAGGTTTTTTATTATAAAAATAATAGATAAAAGACACAAATGTAAGGTAAGATGATTGTATTAGTCACTAAAATGCATTAATTTTTGTTCATCCGTTTTCGTCCTTCCAATACATCAAAAGAACATTTTTTCAAAAAAATGATGAAATAAACAACACAACTTTATACGCATATATGCCCATTTACATACATTGAGGTAAAAAAGACACACATCCGGCTAAGTGTTAGATTTCATTTTATCAAAACTTATTCGTGAGCTAATGTTTATGCTAACGATTACGTGTAGAAAAGAAATCATTGGTTTGTATTTATTTTAATAAATGAAAATGTTAATCTCTATGATTTGTCTTGATGGCCGTTTTCACAAATTTGCAAAATCGGCGCAGTGTCTCTTTATTGATATCTTAGCAAAATCTGCAAGTTGTCAAAATAATTGTCTGGGTGACATGATCCTTACTGATAGCAATTGATTAAACCGGAAAAACAGTATGCGGTCATATATATTTATACCACTCATTGTTTATGGGTGTACATTGTTTTTACAGCAGTCTGGGGTCAAATATGTTCTATATTTAATCAGGAATGTGACATTCACTAATTATCGTTCTTACAATGTTTACTAAAATATTTTAATAATGCGTGTTGCAAAACGTAAGCATAAAAATAAAATGACAGCTTCAGTACGTTTTTAACGAATAGCTTTTAATAAATGGTCATCTTAAACTTCGATCCTTTGATAATTTATAAGAAATTTCAACCGCTCTTTGATTTTTAAGGTTTAATAGTATTTTCATTTAAAAAATCATCTGGGACCAATGCTTATAATGGTCACAGGTGTGATATATGTATTATTTATTAAATAAATTCTAGTAAACATGTGCTCCATTATATTTATTTGATCTTGTATTTGCTCAAATTTATTGCGTATAAATAAGAGTATTATCATTTTAAACTATCAAATCAATTCCCAACTGCTGGGTTCGATGGATAGCCTATCATGGAGTTCTAATAGTAACGAAACGGAAACAAAACTATGTAACCTCTCGGATATGTAATGTTTGAATTTTTGACATTGTCAAATGTTCTACACAAACACATCAATGAGCAAAAGTAGCAGGATTAATTTTACTTCAATCAACAGCCGTTATTAGTATTTTAACACTTCTTTTTAAAGTTGATTGATGTGTTTATCAATTATTTTCAATTAACGCCTATCTTGATATCTCAGCACATGGTCAATGTCGGTATCGGTTTTGTTCAAGACGCCATTAAAAAAATACTACCCAGTGTCCGAAGGAATCTGAATGCGACACATTTTTGCAAGGGAGATAACCTACTGTCTGAAAAGGCCTTTTATGACTTACCATGTACAATTCCATAGCTGATTGTCATATGCACGGTAGATGCTGCAAAGAAACATCCCACTAGACCCGAACTAGCAAGCAATCCACCGGCTATTCCACAAATTATTATTCCAAATTTGTGGATAACGACTCCGGATATTAGTCCTGCAAATCAGACAAATTGTAAAGCAGTCAAGCAATCAAACTGATGGTTCCAACTTATCTTTCAATCTCTTATCTTTCAAACTGTCTTTTTATTACTCACATCATACATCTCTGTCAATATCTCAGCTCTTACATGATTCTTGTGTAACAAAGATGATGTCATAAAAGATACAAGATTTAGAAATAAATTCTGTCTGTGCAATACTTTTAAGACAAAAGATGCTGTAATTTACTAGAAGACCAATGCATTTATTTATTTGCGTACTACTATCTAATGTTTGAATATTTTCTGTTATTAGTTCACAAAATTCAGTATCTTTAATGAAAACAAAATTAGAAAGTTTAACGTGATCGTAAAACAGCAACTACACATTCACATTAAGAGAAAAACGTGTTTTTGAATATCTGATTGAAACCAATGGAGATTCGATCAAATACTTTGGAACTACTTTTCAGACGTTCACAGATATGTATCTGAGTGACAAGAACGACAACTCTGAAAAGAATTTTAAGCGATAATTGTAATTGTTAAAATTGTAGGAGGACAATTCCGGTAGTTTATTAGAATGCATATTACGTTCAAATAATAGGAACCAATTGAGGGACAAAGTCTCTTTAAGTATTGTGAGGCAGGGAAAAATTCCAAGATATAATTCTGAATCTATGGAATACCGACAAAACAGTCCCAGACATAAACCGAATGTAACCGGTATTTAGTCACAGACATGACAAAAACATCTCTGTGAACTTCACGATAAAGACAGTATACGCCGAGATTTTGTTTTTGAAAATATTTCAAAACATATGGAAGGATATCCATTCAGTGGTAACTTAGGAAGTACAAATCATATTAATACAGAGACAGGGATTCGAGGGTTGACATTTATTATTTGCTATAAAATGACATGTTATAGCTGGACCATATCATGAATAATTATGCAAAGATATATTTGGTTTAGTATATATTCCAGGAAAACTGGTTAGGTGAAAAGTCCGCCGTATTTAACTAAATAATGGTCGAAAAGCGGCGTTGAACCCACTGAAAAAAATAAACATGTTTCCCCATATTGAGTGGAATATTGGCAAATTCGCCAATTACTAGCCAGTCAATGAACCATTGTCTTAATTGCATATGCATAGGTTACCTGTTCCAAAAACTACACCCATTGCTGTGGAGTGGATAACAGCCGTCTCAGCACGTGACGTATTGAATGTTGACATGACATCAACAAATATTGTTCCAATGGAGTAAAATAACCCTATGTGCATAAACATCACCAGATAACAAGTGATAAATACCAAACACTTGTGAATGTCACAGTTGGTTACCCTGTGAACATACAATTTTATCAGATTATTTTGATTGATAATAAATAAATAATAACTTTTAATAATAAATGACTGTTCCATGCACCATCAACTCGTAGATCTATGTCAGAACATAAATCATACAAATCAACAAACAAACCGATTTCCAGTTTTGAATCTTTATATTGATTAGAAAAAAATGCATATTTACCAGTACTTTATCAGCACTCATGATGTAATTCTTGGCAATGTGGGGACGCACACATTGTCACAACCTACCACAAACTCTTCCATGCACGCAAGCGCGCACGCATATTCTCACCACAAACAAGCTTACATTTACAACAACAACAACAAAACAACAACAAATAAACCAAGCATTAACAAATGAAAGCACTTTGCTGATTTAGCCATAATAATGTATGGTTTATAAACATAATATATTGTGATCATTGTATCGCATCGACGATGAATGTTACATTGATGAAACTCTGATTAAGTACACATAAAGCCATGTTTTATAGGGGAAACTGTAATTAAGTGTGTATGACACCTCTCTGTTGCACACCTTATGACTTTTCTGTTGGAAGTAAATGTCAAGACATATGTGTGAAACGAATGAATTCATTTTCTAAATCTATATAATGTAAATATAGTAGTATTTATGGTATCGGAGAATGCATCGCTTATATGAAATCACAGTATTGCCTTCTTATAAAACTACCATGTATGCATGCTAATGGTACAATCAGATTATCTTCTATAGATTCGTGCAATTATTCTTGTAATCTATTTACTCAGGCTATCTTTAAAAGTGTGTTTGCGGTTTTGCGACTCGAAATTTTAATGGTCTCTTTTTAACCAAGCAGGTACTTTTTGATAACATTACTGAAAACGAAAAACTGGAATAAAGGACAAAAAGTCACTATAAGCCCTCCCATTGTTTTGGGTCCGGTAATTTTTTAATGAGTCCGTCACGTAATTGCAGACTAATTTGTTTTGAGACGACCTCATTCATTTGTTTTTAAGAGACTGATTAAAACACATTGATTTCTATTTTGCTTCACCAATAATGCCAAAAGGCCATTTTGATTATATGATAATATTCATGGATGGTTTTACTCTGAAAACATCGACGTAATGTTAACAAATAAAGGGGATGTGCCGGCCTGAAAAATATTCGTGTTTACGGTTACTCGACAGACCCTATATTTTTCCGCCCACCCCTAAGCTCCTAATAGCAAAATCTGAAATTCAAAAATATCTGGGCATGAATCATATAAAAAAAATATACGAAAGGCGAGTTTAGAATGAAATCGAAAAGAAAAGGGTTTCGACTTTCCTACCCTATGTTTTTGGTCAAGTAAACGTAAACATGACTATTTTCGCCCATTGTTCACAAAAATAAAGGTAATCATAACAAAGCAAACATGGTACATCACTCATTTTGAGACGGAAGATGATAAGAATATAAATGTGTTGCTGTAATTTTATTTTGTTAATTTATCTCGTCCACAGTTAGTAAATTGTTTTGAAATGTATTTGATCGTATCGTTTTGAGATTTATTGTGGGTAAATATCTGAAATGCATACACGGTGTGTAAACAAAATCACTGTATGAATCATTGCTGTATTAAATATTTCATCTTGTACTATTTATTGCAATCATAAGCACCTGCTACTTCCAATCACTGTACGATTCATTGTGATGCTATATAGTTCAACTTGTACAATTTATAGTGATTACCGGAACTTGACTCGTTTATACACCGTGGTATAAATTCATGGCGATTTTAGGTTAAAATCTGCTATTTTAGCTAATATATTTCTTAAATATCTTAAACGGGCCCATGCATAAGTAAGACACTATTTTATTATCGAATCGTGTTATTAAATTACAATAATTTATGTGTATGCTTTGTTAACCAGCATCTAGTATCCTCAAGGACGCATAAACTACGACATAATAATGTGTTCATTATACAGACGCATGATGATACATATCGACGTAAACACAACTATCAAATTACACGCATTCACATCTCCGAAGTTAAGTAAAATTTTACACTAAAAAGTCCAGCATACACTTGTTTACTAGGTTGCATGTTTATGCAACACAAATTGTGTAAATATTCTTCCACATCATTTTGTTTTAAGCAAACGAACGGTATCATCAATGTGGAAAACGTTATTCGTGCGTCATAAAATATTTTGGAAGGGGATGGGGGTACTTGTTGTGATCGTCGATGAAGTGGTTGCATTTGCTGTAGTGCATGTTCGATATTAAAGCAATTTCACAAAAACAGACAAGTTGAATGAAATCTTAATACACTTACAAACTTGCATAAATTCAATTATCTAGTACATTACATGGCCAACATGACTTGATTGGCATCAGACGAAACAATACTTTTATCCGTGTTAAGACTGGCTTATTTATCATACTAAAATGAAATATTGAATTAAACTCGTTGGATTCCCGTGTCTCAGTTCCTGGATTCTTATTATTGATCAGGACACACACGGTTCAGTTAGGTAGCATGAACGTAGTATTATACGATACTGTGACAATAATTAATAAATACGACAGTTTAAACATGACGAGATTCTCATAATATATACATATAAATTAAACTTACCTCATTTTATGTATTTTACCTAACAGATTATAATTGCACTCATTCAATTTTCGATAAAAACCATAAGTATGAACTAGTTACGAGAATTTGAAAAAGATTAATAGATCACGAGTGAGCGATAGTATTAAATAGAACATCAACGCATGATTTGTGAAATACGTAGCGTAGACGTATAAAAGAACATTCGCATAGTTTACTGTGTTTAAATCCCCGTCCGTAAGTGTGGTACAATTAATCAAAAGTTGCACACGTAATATATTGCTTAAAATATCCCTTGTCACACCCGCCTCTGACTAACATATACGCGAATGGTCAATGTTGCCTTTGGAGAGTGACTACTGGTAAGCTTTTGACAATAAGCCGAACAACTGTAGAACACTTAAATAAACCACATCTTAAAATTTAATTAAACTTGAAATAGTGGCGGAATAGACAGTGTTCTATACAAAAGAATGAGATCGGTATATTGGCCATTAAGATGCTTCGATGTCCGGCATAACGAAATCAATTATCTACTCGGGCATAATTCTATCTAAGCCTGTATTGTAGTTGTTTAGATAATAAAATTGAAAGTTTTTTTACTGAGCAATCCATCTGTAAAAATACTTATTTAATTTTGAACCGGGATAAAATCATTATCTTTATGTGTTCTATGAATGATTTGTATATTTTTGTTGGATCGCCCTAAGCAAGCTAGACATTATAGGGTTGCATTTCAACAATACTTTTCCGTTTTACAGCTATTTGATATTAGTCTCCCTTTAATATTTGCCACTGGATTGTTTTCGATCAGTCAAACCAATCTCAAAGTTACAATTTTAAGAACCATATATATCATTAACAGACTACTGGTACAACTCGTGTCATTCACTGATAAGCCTACAGTTTTCGTATAAACTCTGTGAATAGATGCAAACTGCTGATAAATGACAGAAATGAATGACTTTGAGTTGTTTAAGCTAATGGATTGGTCGGATTATGAAAGAAAACTATCTTCTAGTGATTACGCTGTATATCTAGAGAAATTACCTAGACCCAGAAAGGACTTGTAATATTAATACTGCATAGCCAGCCGATAACAGTACTCTCAGTGCTTTGATTATGTCAGTATTACCGGATATTAACTAGCATTGGCAAACAATATCAGAATGGTCAATTAGCGAGCGATGTATGAAGACTAATAATAGTATAATAAGAATTATAAAGTTATTACACCGACAGAATCCATCCAAATGACATTAAATTATGAATCTCAAATCAATCGAAAATGGTTTTAGTTGTCATATAACGTGTTTTTATACATACCACGTAATCTACATAGAAAGAGAGGGAGTTATTTATTGCATTGTATTTTATCTTCATTGTTGAACAGACCGCTTTAGGCTATATTTAATTTAAAGTGCTACTGTAAATAATACGAATGAAATATATATGTATCTTGATGTTGATGATACAAGAAGGATATCAAGTTTTCCAGCTTACACGCAACATTTTTTTACTATTACAAAATACATGTCTGCACGAAATTCCTTACACGGTCATTGCAACTGGAAATATTAACTACCTATACAATTGGTTTAAACTTTTTTGATATTTTGATAGTCACATACAAAACATACACACATACAAGCCTATATTATGATATTTACTAAAATAGCATTATTATTATGGATTGGAAAACAAGGATGACTTATAAATATATATATAGATATAGATAAATATATATATAGATTCCTCACCTCACCTATACAATTATAATAAATGTTCCCCGACATCAACAATATTTACAACCTATCAATCATTGAGCATATTTATTTTATTGATAAAACGCTTACAAGAAAACTAAGAAACACAAACCTTTACAAGCCATTTTAAAGAAATGTATACATCTGTTGAGGAAATCCCTGAAATCGAAATCCTTACTTTCACCCCTCCCTGTAGGGGTTCCAGTGAGGTTCCCTTAGGAAGACTGTTGTCTTCCATTTGTGATATTGGAGGCGTTGAAAATAACTTACAGAGAACAAAGTTAGTACTGGTACATGTTAGTACAAGAAAACGTATCAGGTTAACCGCCAGACTGCTATATAACAGAAGTACTGTTACGTTCATTGATTTGACCAAAAAGTTCACTGACCGAATCATTTGCGAAATATTTCGGCTCATATAGAGTACTTATACAGTTGTATGTGCAATTAACTTGGTGAGACATGGTCTCGAAAGTCTGTATACATGTATTTTCTTCTGAGCACCCGAAGCACATATAAATACAATGCAGCTAGAAAATCATGCTAACCTCATTTATGTTTGTTTTTGCTGTAATCCATAGATGTGACATTTGTTGTCAGTTTTTAGTATAGTGCAGTTTATGTAATTAACAATGTCCCCAAACCTATAAGATAATTTCATGACAGCCTAGGAACAATTGATTCAGCGGTAATTCAAGATTTAAATAACACAAATCATGAAGGCGGAAGTAAATGCTAAAATGACGTACATCAAAGTCAACAAGAAGAGGTTATGCATGATGTTTTAAATGAACTTCTCTCCTGCAATTGTTTAGTTATCGAGTTATATGATGACACATTAAGTACGGAGTCAGATATTAAATCATCTTCTTACAGTTCTAATTACAATCAAAATCGTGTTTAAATGGCTCTACAGTAAATTATCTCTTTATAATTACCCTGATATTACTTCTGTTTCATTATATCGACCACTTTATTATTTATTTCGGATTACAGTATTTCACATCAACTAAATTTTAACACGGAATGCGCGGGCACCTCTGACGTTAATGATCTAAATTCTATTCAATGGCGGAACAAGCTGATTAAACACGGACAAACACGCTCGAACTAATGATCAAGTCACCTGCTCAATATTTATATCACCCTTTGTTTTCAACTATCATTCTCTGTTTAAGCTATAACTCCCTTGGTAAAAATATTCTCTTTAGTTTTTGGTTATTTATTTTGTCCTTCGTTGGTTGTTCAACTACGAGCTGTGATATTGGATTTACCCCACTCGTTAAGGCCAAAGTACATTTACCTGACTTGATCTTTTAACCAGTAACCATGGTTTCAGTATACTTTCAACTGAATAGTATAGACATACTCAGTTTGTTTGTATAGGTATCTGCACTCTTCTATTCAAATATTTCGATCAAACAATACATTTTCAAAACTTAAGAATAATGAACTTCCAAAATTCGATATATAAGACACGATACGTGATAATAATGGCAACTTATGACAACAACATTTTGCTTGGAATTAGTCTGCAACTTATCGGGAATTAATTGTGCATTATTATTCATTATGTTCGTCAACGAATATGTTTCATTATTATATTTAACGAGAGATTACTTAAAAACAATAGTTAGTACGCAATAACAAAATTAATGTCTCTATTACAAAATGTGTCTTTTTAAATTAAAATTCAACACGATTATAGATGATCACGATAAATAACTACAAACAGCATGAACACATTGCTCAATACAAAATATACAAGGGAAGCAACTCTATTTCATCAAAACAAATGTCCGACTTCTGATGGTTAGAACTCCGGAAAACTGGAACTGATTTTGTCAGTTCAGGCGGGTTCGAGTCAATGCGAATCCTCTTTATTGATTACTCCAAAATATAAATAGCAGGCTGATTCTTTATTAACCTTCCCCCTAATTTGAAGACTGTACTTCTTCCAGGTGTTATGTGTTCATTGAAAATAACCAAAGCAAATTTATTCGCATTTTAGTGGTACCGTCACTTTCACAAGTAATTTTCACAAATACTAATATTGAGCATAGAGTTAAGCCCATGGGCTGAATACTAGCATGAGATTAAAACCATGTCATTAGCTGACGTTGGTGAACTCATCTTGGTGTCACCCAGACAAATTCCACTACCCTACTGGTCTTATTCGTGTAGCAACCAGTTAATATAAACAATATACAACTATGGAGAATTTCTTCGTTCTTGTCTTGCTCCTTGCTGTACTGTAAGTCAATCTCGAGTCAGTCTCAGCACATTTGTCAAGTTTGAGTGTACATCTCACTGAAGTAGTTTATTCTTGTATTTTGTTCTAACACTCATCATAAAAAATAAATACACATAAAACCAAGACAATTACACGTTCGTATCAAATGTTAAGCTAAATTGTTAAAACGGTTGGAAGAAAACTACCGTGCAATATTCATGTTCTCTTTTTGAAATATACAGTCAACATAAAAAAATATACCTACAAACTATCGCATGATATGTATGGATTATGCATTCTTATTAATAGCAATATTATACAGAAAAACAAAATGAAGAATTCATACCTTGAGCAATTTGGTCAAAGGAACCTGCAACGCAATGAGTCAAAACAAAAATTAAAAAATGAAGTTATTTCGTTGCTAAACGAAGCTTCTATCTTTATATAAGAAATATTAGACAAATGAGAGTATTGACAATGGATGATTTTGAAATTATACGCAGCAACAACATCAGAACTGCGATTTCCATTTAATTGAATTGACTGTATATTCAGTAACACCGCATGTATCAAAGCACTGAAAGTCCTGTATCCTGTCAAAGGATTATCATTTTAGTATGTTAATAAAATCAGAATGCTATACATGTATGATGTAATTTAGGCGTGTTACCATGTTTTGTCTGTTAGTCATATATAGCTGCTTGTTTGAGTATACTACCGTCTTTGATGGGAAATTTTAGTCCCCACCTAGATTTTAAAGAATCCCTAAACCAGTTCGTGTAACTGCAAAAAGTGAAACAATATGAAAAATAATCCAATTAAGGGTCATAATCCTGTAAATATCCTGACCGTTACTAATGGCCATAATTTATCAATTTCGTCTATTTTCATTCTGACGACTTCTTATCGATTATAATTTTACATACATCGATAGAGGACCAGTTCTTGAAAAGCATGTTTTTTATTCAGTAAATATTAATGAAGGATTATATAGAATACAGCCTTTTTAGGATTTGAATCTAGATAAGTTGCTCTTTGTTCAACGCTGTATGTTAGCTACTTATGACATCACAGTCACGTGTCATAATTATATACCTCGTAGAAACACTGATTATCTGTGTAGGCTGACTTTTATGATAATTTGGTTTGCCAGACCCGTTGAGAGATGCTTTAAGCCATGGTCGTATTATGCACTAAAGGTTGAGTAAAACAGGTATTATCTTGCTTCATGAAGCATATTACATGTTTACTGCATGGCACAGTGATTGTGTTGTTTGAGATTTTCCTGCAACATTTTTTACTGCCAAAAATATTTGGTTGTAAGTTTGACTTAGCACCATTTTCACCATTTTACTAATTTAACTGTCGTACCCCACCCACCATTAACTCGCAAAAAATACCCAATTTGAGGTTATTTCGCTGCTAAAACATATTTAAGGTGAAACTTGTACTTGAAATATGCAAACATCATAAGTAAATAAAACATTCGGAAACCACATATCTGACGTACCGATTTCGTGTAAAATTTCATTGAATCGCTTCGTTTTGGTTTTTGTCAAAAGTAAACCGGAAGTCACTATCTCGTGATGAATTATGTGTGAATAGAATAAGGTATTACTGAAAGGAATTACGTAGTAGCGCACGAATATACGATGATTCATTCTTAAACATGTTCCCGCGTGACTTTAATTTGGCCAATCAAAACGCAAGTACATGTTTAAGATATACGTCGAAAGGTATTCCCCGAAGGTTGTTTGAATTACAAATGTGTTCTTCAATGATGTACAAATAAAGGATATGTTCATCTTGAAAATCATTAGTTGTGTTATTTGTCATGTGTTCAAATTATGAAACAAAACAAAACGGTAATGGAGCATATCTTAAACGCCTGTTATGGATTCGTATTATAATATTATGCAACTCAGTAACTTTCAACGCAAAAGTTCATTTAAATCGTACAAAATGTGTTCAAATAAGCAATAATGATAAGCCAATGCGTGAATGGTTAATCGAAGTATTACATCATAGATCTACATGCTAGTTAGGTAAAACAAGGACGACTTTCGTCTTTGGCGATTGTTCTTCACTTTTTGTAACAACATTCCTATGAAAAAGATGATCGTAGCAAACGCAGCCATAGAAGCAGCTAAATAGAAGGGAATATTATACGATCCTGATATGTCTCTGATATAGCCTGAAATCAGGAAATGTTAATGCAACTCAATATAACAATATAATATGAAATGAATAATGGTACGATGTGTAATTTTTGTACGATTCTTAAATAGTGTTATAGAACCTGAAAGAGTTGATTTGTGCACTTTATAATCTGGACAAAGCACTATTATAAAATGAAATGATTGAATGGAGCATTGAATGACCCTGATGCAGCCGAAATTAATGATTGGTTGAGTGTTTGTAACATACGTGTATAGTAAACGTTTATGATAAAAAATCTGTCTCATATTGCCGGCGATGCTGCTGAATCTATACGTAATATATCTTACCACTAACAGGTCCAGCGATCGCATTTCCTACAGCGTTTGCAGATAAGGCTAGACCAAGTGCAGTCGGTGCTTTTCTGACGCCAACCAATTTTGTCACAATGACGCAGAACATCGTATTAAACATCCCAATAGGTATCCCAGCTGCAGCTAAAATTCCTAATGTAAAAGTTCTAGACATCGACCATGCAAATCCAATCAGAACTAATGTTGCTGTCAACGATGCTAATAAAGGGCAGAACAATGTAGGAATACGTTTAGATTGCATCATTGCTCCGGGTATTAAACGCGCAAATAGATTAGCTATGTTCATTAGAAATAGCCCGAAAGTAACATCATTCATTGTAAGGTCTTTATCTATGAAAATTTCCGTGACAAATATAATTATAACATCCAATGATGGTGTAGCTGCAATTAAGCCAATTGTAAATATCACAAAACGAGTATTTTTCAAGATGTCTTTTAAAGTTTGAACAACAGTGCATGATCCTTCATTTGTAGTGCCATTTCCTTCTTGGACAGATATTCTTCTGGTCCTAGAATTGTCGTACAGTACCGGGAATGTATGAATATATGATATGCCATTCTTGTTACTTCTATGGACACGTTCAGATGTTTCAATAATAATCTTGTCTCCCTTACTCGTTACTGTCGTACTTGTTCTTTCTTGATACTGGTGTAAACGGTCTGGAATGGGGTTAACTTCTATTTCTTTTGTAACTTTTGGTGGTTTCCAAAGTAAACACCCGGGTATGCAATTCATAATAAAACCTCCAACAATCAACAGCGCACCTTGGAATCCATACGTTTCACTGAAAATATAATTATAATACCGTTACGGGATCTGATTTTATGTACATTTACTGCCACACTTAGCATAAATAAAAATTTATATTCGTGTATTAAAATAAAAAATCAAAATGTATTTCTTTTTGTATTACCGTAACATCATTCTGACCATTTGAATAGATTGCGTTAATCTAAGATTAAAATGAACTTACCTTAAATATGCAAGTAAGCGAGGATATATCATACCACTAGCAGCGAAAGCAGTGCCATGTAATGATAGCATAAGCATGAGCAGTTTCTTGTTATCGGCGAAAGTTTGACAAATGGCAGTTGTTGCAGAAATGTATAAACAACTCATACTTCCAAATGCTGTAAGATTCAATAAGTTAGAGTCCGTATTACATTCTACTTAAAGTCACATTTTTAAACGAGAGATAAGAAATACTTCTTCCACATACATCTGTAAAAACATTTTAACTAAATGTAAGATCCATTCAGTTGCTTGGTTCTACAACGTGCCGATTTAAAAAAATGCACGTATTGTGAGATTACGTACGTAGAAAATTTGAAGTAATTATACAGATCCATTGTAATAGTATATCATACATTCATCCATTTTGTTCCTTCTTTGAAGTTATTATATTTTTTTAATTCCCGCTTTCAAATTTGTGACTTGACTTATAGTTCTGCCTTTGTAGTTTATCATATTCTGTTCCTAAAAATCATATTTTTTTATAGATTTTCACTTTAATTTTAACAATGCCGGTTTCTGCCTTCGGTAATTCTGTTCATACTAGGGCGGAATAGTTTTGTCAAAATGGTAACTTACAGTATAATATTCCAAAGCTGATGGTCATATACACAGTAGATGTTGCTAGGAAACACGTCATTAGCCCAATACTAGCAAGAGATGCCCCTACTATGCCGCAACGTAATGTTCCAAACCTGTGAATTAACGTCCCAGTAATGAATCCTGTTAAAGGTAAACCATAATAATAAATGGTATAATTATTGCTATTTTCGTTAAGGAAACACAGGTAAATATTTGAATGATTGTTATGCCTTATGCCATGTGACACAAATACACATTAATTCAATTTTAAGAATTTCAAAAGACCTTTGTTGAACATGAACTAAATGATGAAATATTTATGGTATATTTATGAAGTAAAAATGTAAACCTCTCTTTCTTTGTTAAAATGGAGATATTGAATTTATGTATATGGAAGCACATAATCATTTATGACATTATCTAGGGGTGTAAAGTTATAATCCGTGATGTTACTTTATGTGTGGGTGCCCACATGACGATGAAAATTGCAAAGTCATGTCAGATCAAGATAGACGTAAAGGTCAGTTAGATGATTTACTATTGTAACCATGTAACTTTCGAAATGAATAATTACTTGTATAATTACTTAACAGTGCCTAATGATAAGCTCAGCTGATTGTGTAAACACAGACTTATTTTTAAATGTAAATGATAAACATGAAAAGAATAACACGTCAGCATCGTATTTCAGATCTTCATTTAGCAAGTATTGGTTGATGTTTAGTGACACATTCTTATTTTTATTCTCGATTTTACAATCACAATTTCCTCCCATTGTCCATCGTCAACGGAAACTGAATAATTTGTGTTTCCGATTCCGAATACCTTATTTAACATAAAATATACATTTCGGCTTGAGAGCTTGAATATAACACGACATATTTCACGAGAGCAATGTAGAAGGTTCAAATTGGCAAAAATGAAACAGATAACGTTTTCATTGCACGACGTATAAAGGTTATTTCTAGTACAATAGACTTATACCCTGTGAACTACTTTTTATTTTGCTTGCTCCCTTGAACTAACATATTTCTATTATTTTGACCAATTAAGTAGCCTAATATGGGGGCCAATTGACATTTCTTTTAAACGACTGACGAAATTCATGTTAACGCAATGTTTTAACTGAATCTACGATGCTCTTTTGGAAATGACCTCCATAATACCTTATGGAATTATAATTAAGGAATGACAAAGTTGTATTATGTTTGTCTGTTTTAAACCAAATCAATAAATGTAACGCTATGTATTTTAGATAAGGTTGGAGTTACAAAAGAAAATAATAAGAGATTTTTACGAATATGTAATCAAATACTGAACATGATAACATGTTTATACCAGGCAATGCAGTACTAACGTGATTAAATGAAACCATCTCTGACGCATTTTCTTATATTTCATCATAATTTAACGATTATTAAAAACTTGAAGGCATGTCATCAATTTAGTACAAATGTTCTTTACAAAATAAATTCAGAAATGATCTTCAGCTCCAAAGAACATTCAACTGTAACATAGTGTGTCAAAATATAACACATTTTACCATTGGTTTTATTTGAAACTCAACGGGGATTTCAGAAAAAGTTACACATGCTTTAGTTTGCGAAATAAAATATTAGAATAGAATTATTCAATTTCCCTAAATGCACTTTCTGCTGGACTCCTGTTTCGAAGTATCTATTAGTTGGTGGTTTAGTAAAAAGCTCCAATATAACAGCTTGGATATGTCTGTAATTAGTAGCGTTACCTGTTCCCATCATAACTGTTATTGCTGTTGACTGTATAATAGCCGTCTCTGCCCGTGACGTATTGAATGTCAACATAACGTCCATGAATATGGTACCAATACTAGAAATTAATCCGCCATGGACAAACGACACTAGAAAGCAAGATATAAACACAAAGCACTTGTGTAAGTTACGATTTTTCGTCATGTTGCAAATGCAAATTACTTTGAAGCCATCTTGCTTCACGCGAAATAAGATAATGAAACGATTTCTGAACAACAGCGCTTTAAAATTAAACTTATCAAAATTGTACAAAGATTTATTATCCATTTATAAATTACACTTATCAAATTGTTCAAAGATTTATTAACCATTCATGCACTTTAAGCAAAACAATTCATGATCTGTTTATTTATGTGTTATGTTTATTATGCCTGACGGTTGCCTACAATCAATATTCAATGTCTGAACAATCTCTGAACAATTAAACAATATACATGTAGGTATACAAATAGACTTAAACAAAAAGGTGTGATTTAAAAATTATCTTGTTTACGAGTTTAAGAGGTTATATGGCAATTGTTCTTAGCCTTCTGGGTTTGGGTTAGCATCTTCGATTTTAGAAATAGGCTGCTGCAAATTGATTTGGAGTTATCATAATGTATCTAAAAGCTCTTTCTCTCGATATTTTTCTACTATTTTGGTGTTGACCTTCCGACAACAGTGCCAAATTGAATGGCAATAGGGAGAGTATAAAAATAGGAAAAAGTATTATGTTTTCCAAGTTTACATACCATTAGATCGATATCGGGTTTTGGAACGTCAATGGTTTCAGTACAAATAAAAACAGTGACAATTTTATTTTAAGGAAAGAATGTATAAACTATATCGATTGTGATATTATAGGTATTTGTGAAACTCACCTAACTGGACAGAACGTTATTACATTACCAGGTTTTTTATGGTTTGGTCACAATAGAGAACATTTCAATGTAAATGCAAGACCAGGATCTGGTTGTGTTGGGATTTTAGTCAAAGATTATCTTAGTGAAATATTTTTATAACTGTTGTGAATACTACTAATGACGATATTTTATGGATAGAGTTCACTGATAAATAAACAGGGTTTTCTTTTTATTTATGTGTGTCTTATTTGCCTCCAATTTACTCCTCCCGTCGTGTTGATGATATGGATTTTTGTAACACATTATTAGAAACGATTTATGAATATCAGAATTGTGGACCGGTTTTAATTACAGGTGATTTGAACAGTCGTATTGGTGATAGTGATGATTATATTGTTGGTGTGGATGAGTTGCCACCCCTAGATGTTGTTGATTATGTGTCAAATAGTTATGGCGATACACTGATTGACTTTTGATTGAATATAATATGTGTGTTCTTAACGGCAGAAATATGTTAAAAAATGACTTTACGTCAGAGTCTGTCAAGGGCTGTGCTGTTGTTGATTATTGTATTGTTCAGCATGATTATGTTGACGCATTCAAAGATTTTAATGTTATACGATGCTCTGAAATGTTGAATACATTACGGCATACATGTAATTTTGTGCCGTCATCTGTCCCTGATCACTCAGTTTTGACATGGAAATTTGATTTTTCGATTTTTTTATGTAGTTTCAATGAACAGAAACATGCAACATCTTTCAGTGGTTATTATGATAAATTTGATTTAAACAACATTTTTGCAGTCGGATGATAACGTTAATTTATTACATACAACAGTATTACAACTAGAACAAAGTTTACGATTACAGACTGATGTTGATTCTGCTTATTCAAATCTATGTTCAATAATAAAAAACGAAACGTTAGATCACACAAGAATAATTTTACATTCAGGCAGTACCAATAAGAAATGTAAAGTTGGCAAGCCATGGTGGAATGAACAATTATCTTACTTGTGGAATTCACAATGCCTTGCTGAACGTAATTGGCTTCAATGTAACTGTACTTCTGTTAAGAAACGGTTAAAATCAATTTTTGTTATTGCTAGGCGTAATTTTGACCGTGAAGTACAAAAATGTAAACGTTCGGACTGGAAATCATTTCAAAATGATTTATTATCTAGTAGTATGAACAACAAGGGTGAATTTTGGAAGTCGATAGGCAATATAGGAATAGCACAGACTTAGAAACAAATGATTTCTATGGAGGTTGTCTGTTCAGATGGGTCCGTATCAAATGATCTTAACATTGTTTTAGAAAAATGGAAACAAGATTACAGTAACTTGTTTTTAAACAGAGCTGCCCCAACACAATGCGAGACAAAACATACTGTAGTAGCACATGATTACAGTCAAGTCAATGCAAATATTTCATTGGGTGAAGTTAGAGAGGCTCTAATGAAGGCTAAACCTGGGAAAGCTTGTGGTGTTGATGCCATTCCTTCAGATATTTTGAAAAATGATAATTGTATTTCATTTTTACATATTCTTTTCAATGTTTGTTTTGATTCTGGTATAGTACCATCTGACTGGGGTAAAATCATTATTAACCCTATTCCTAAGTCTAGTACGGTTGATCTCAGGGATCCTTTGTCATATAGAAGTATTGCACTTTCATGTACAATGTATAAGATATACAGTTCTATTCTTAATGATCGATTATCGTCATGGGTTGAAAATAATAACATTATTGTTGATGAACAAAATGGGTTCAGAAAAGAAATAAGTACTGTCGATCACCTATCTTCTCTTACTAATATAATAGAAACTATGAAAAGAATAAGACGTTCTACATTTTGCGCTTTTATTGATTTCAAGAAAGCGTACGATTTTATTGTTTTATTGTTTCTATTGTTTGTTGTGATATATCGTGATGACATAACATGTTCATAATTAATTTTGATAGTAGAAAATGTATTTTGTACTAGGGATATTAATTTGGTCATTCATAGTCATTATTGTTTTTTTTTCACGAATAATTATAAACTAATCATTCGATAAATATGATTACAAAACATATTCGTTTACGAACATGATGTTTAATTACGCAAAATTATTTACAGTTAAAGTTGCGAACAAATTAAAACAAGGGTATTGTTATTGTCACAAGTTTGTAATGTTACCACGCGTTGTGTCATATCTAGTGAATGTTGAAGGTCAA
This sequence comes from Lutraria rhynchaena, assembly GCA_008271625.1. Classification (NCBI taxonomy): domain Eukaryota; kingdom Metazoa; phylum Mollusca; class Bivalvia; order Venerida; family Mactridae; genus Lutraria; species Lutraria rhynchaena. Next base: position 626,494 of record VIBL01000190.1, on the reverse strand, counting down.
TTATTCTTAAGTTGGGAGAATATATTGTTCCACTGAGACATGTGTGATTAACAGGGTAGATACTGAACATGGTACCTGATACACAGCAGATTTGGTTGCATTGAAACCCTCTCCTAGTCGTATCTGAACCCAATAATGCATATCTATGAAGCTTGGGCAGTACTTTGGCTGATATGTAAAAAGAAGCATTCTCTGGCCCATTCAACTTGGTGTATAGCAAATTCTTATCGTGCGTAACGGTGAATCTCAGACGGCGGAATACATGGTCTCCTTGACTGGAGATCAACCTCGTGAAAACATGTCCGGATAATATACGTTCAACAATTGACTCAAGATGCATTCTGAAAGTCATTACGAAGTTGGGTTGCTGTGGTAGAACGTTCCCTACTAGCATGAATGATCAAAAGCGATTTTCATAAACAGATACTGAAATTTTGCCCAGACTCTTGTGACCAATGGGAATATGATCATCTTATTATAATGCTAATACGGTATGGTGATTCTCCTTTAATCTTGTCTTGGTTATTAAATTGCATTAAGGATATCATAATATGAGTTTGATACGCAATTAACATTAAAAGTGTTCACATTTAAATTTTGGAATATGTATAAAGAAGTCACGAAATGTTACAAACATAAAATACACGGGACCGATATAAATCACAAACACTTGAATTCGAAATAATTCCATCCTGGAAAATGAGTACGAACGCGATTACCTTTATTGCACGTGTATAATTACCTCATTATTTATTTGGGAGTTATCTCCCTCCATTTTAACGCAACACAGTTTTGATTTCCTATGTCGTCCTGGATTATCTGAAACAAATATTTGTCGACGGACTTGTGTATTACCTCGGCTATGAACGACAAGTCCTTGGATTCATACCTGACATTATAAGACTACTGAACAAATAACTTAATAATTTCCCACGAAAGCTGCAGTGGAAATATATTCTTAAATCTACAGTCTATCGCATAGATCTTAGTCAAAGGATATACAGGCTCTCCAATAAGCATTCAGGACTCATTATTGATGGTTTTATGAACGAAAGTAAACAATGTGTATTCTGTACAAACTCACGACTTACACCATAAAAAAGAAGCCAGTTTTAATGCGCAGCAAAAACTGTAACCCAGTTATGCTCGGCAGACAATCCAATACTATGCACGAAGTGTAACGTGATGACAGACCAAACACGATGCACAACATATTACATTATCCATACTAAAACCAAGGAGTAGGGTTTGGTCGGACATTTTAACTGCTGTTGGTGTCAGTGACTATAAAATCTTATTTCTAAGACAAGTCACAGACAGTGCTATGAACTGATAACCGGGATCAGTCACAATTTAAATCATATAGATCAGGGACAAGATTTGTTTAAAAAATAATTGTCATTAGTGACTAGGGTAAACAGTGTTAGTCGTGGTTAGATGTATGTTATAACATATATTAGGATTTAGTGAGTATCTGCTCAGTATTTACTGCATTGGGATTACTGTTGCTATTTTAGATCATTCAATATGAAAGCTTTTTAACTTTCATGAATGGTTGTCTTTATTCGACCAGTCTGAGATACATGCAAATAAACCACAAAATGTCATATAATAAGATGCAAGTTCACTATTCTTCATACTTGATTGATTAATTACAGCTTAAATAACTCAACCTCGTCCTATGCCTTAATAAATATAAATATATGTATAACGTATTTGTAGATGTCATGCATATTCCGACCTGTAATATTTGAGTTTGTTATCTCTTAAACCAATAAACTTAACCACATTTGATTTGTTGTTGATATGTCATAATTGGATATAACAGTCGTAAATGTGTGTTGTGGCGTCTCTGTACTTGAATTATGTTTCTTGTTCAATCCTTTTAATTGTTTTATTTAATTGTTTTAATTGTAAATTTAATTTCCGCTATTTCCTGTTCAGTTCTGTGGTTAACCATGTATTAAATGTGTATTTCCTCTCCAGTACTGGGGGTAAGAAAAGTACATGTGTTATCATTACCTGAAACCATGGATTTTCCGAAAAAAATATTTCAGACCCGTCAATTTCGGATAATTGAGGTTCTTCCTTATTTCTTTATAAATTAAAAAAGTGAATACAGTATCAGCCATATGCAAAATAACAATGTTCCGTTAATATGTGACTTACTTTTGTCGCGAACATTTGATCAATATAGGTTTAGTTACACAAGCATTTCTCCTGAATGCCGCACGTAATTAAAGAAACACAGATTGGTAAAATGTACTGGCGACCACGCTAGAGTTGCTTACGTCCTGAGTAATTTTCACAAATTGAAAGTTATGTCATGCTTGATCACACCCTTATCAAATTGTACAACACTACCAACAAATGGTTGACGAAAATGAATGTTAATAATATAAGATTATATAATATTGGCGCATAATGTTAATTATTGTTCGCTCATTAATTTGCTTTAATGTATACTAAATAATTAATCGTTGTTACCGAAGATTTGTTATAATTTATGACAGTTTTATTTGAGTTCAGCAATTTATCTGAATTAACATGAATACAATTAATCTGGCAATTACATGAATTGGTAAAAGCGACATATAAAGAATTAAGCCATCAATTTAGTTTTATTAATACAAATAATTTACAACTTGTGTAAATAATATTTGTAGCTTAGGAACCATACTAGGACCAATTTATCAAACGTATGGAGAATTTATCCATATTATTTCATTAATGTTGTAAGGAAAGCATACGCATACTAATGCCATTTAGCTTTAATAAGAAAGCATGCTACACATTTTCTTTATTGTAAGTATGTAATTGTTATTGCAAAGCAATTTCTTGCAGTCCAAGAAATGATATGATAAAACACAGGAGACCCCTTAGGCGGGGCCAATTTTGAGCCAAAAGGCATAATCAGAACACTCTTGATAGAGAACCACAAGATAATGCAGCACACCAAATATTTAATCTATAAGCTATAACGATACGTTTTTGCCAAAAGGATTTTAAAAGAACAGAAGACATTGCAACACACTAAATGCGTTAACTCTAGGCTTCTGGTCAAGAAGCTATTTAAAGGCTTTCCCTATACATATATAATGAAGGCTATTTAATAATTATTGAATTATTGATATAATGCATTTTGAGAACAAAATGATTTCAAAATAAAGAAAAATATCCTTAACTGTATCCTTGGATTCCTGCGTGGACCCTCTGCATATAGAGCTTTATTACTTTTAATATGTAAATTCCTCGGGGAGTTTGATAGCAATCTTTGCAGTGGTAGTCACCGCGGATCTTTAGACATGCAATACTTACGTTCATCAGTGCACCCCTTCAAATTCTGTTTTTAGAGTCAGTTACCTGAATTTCGTTTTATGCTCATTATTAAATGTCACCTAGTTAAATGATCGGATAATATATTGATCTATAGATCACAAATGATGAGCACTAATTTCAAACTCGTGAGTAATTTACTAAAAAATAAAATTCTTTAAACACCTTTCGTAAAAATATACATCTGGCTAATCCTGAATTTAATACAATAAGATAGCAGACTTACTATCACAAAATGTGACTATTATTTTATGCTTGAAGCAACATTTGATATTGGATGAACAACATTATTTAAGGCTAACAAAAACTGGTGAAATTTCCAATGCCCATATAGCAGTTTTTGTCTAAGAATAAATTGAGGAACTTTACTGTGAAGAAATATCTACTCCAATAACTACCACTACCTTCAATACAATTATATATAGGCTGCTCTCTTTAACCCAAACTACAAACTGACTCTCGGAATTTTTTCCTTATGAAACCAAATTATAAGTAGAGGGGTATATTGGGAGCTGCCTGTAAAGCCAACTAAGATATTTTTTACACCAAACAACCTTTTCTGTAGACAAAATGAGATTAGCAAAGTCCTAATTTATAATATGATTCACCCCCTCCTGATGATCTTTGTCCGCTTATAGTTTTCTCTTTGGAATTGTAATCAATGGAGAAATCAATAAATAGAAATTGGTATACTCTTCTACATGACTTGGGAGTTCTTTTGCTTCTTTGTAATTTTTATTTTTCCGAATTTCTTTTGTCGACATTTTTTTTCATTGCCTTCAAAACCAAAAGCGTAATCAAATTCAAACAATTTGCATGCTTTTAGTTTTATTGGCAATTGAATAATACGAATCTCATGTATTCAAAATTGAAATTTCAATTCACCTTGATTTTATAATTGAAAATCAAATTTCCCAAATCCTTCCCATTTTCATGTTAAACCACTGAATCTTAATTAACAAGTTTGGAATAAAATCATAATTATGCTGTCATGAACATACATACATGTGTTTGAAGGCACCTTTTTGTTTTTATGTTGTCAAATTTAAAGTAATTTGGATAACAAAGTTCCGGTAAAACTATATCCACTAGCTGGATCCATAGAAAAAATATACAAAACATCCAACCATTCACTAAATACTAACTCCTCTTAAATTTTCCAATCTAACACTCAGCCAACACTTTGGATCAAAATGAACATCTGGATGTCTCGGCTAGAAATAGGACAATTCGACCACTTTTTGAGGTTTCGCTACATTGATTTTCGATGTAGAAGTTTTTATGTTGAAACAAGTTCTATAGAACAAAATTTAAAGCAGGTATATTTTGTACTAGGCAATAATGAGTCATCAGTGGACACGCAGGTCAACGTTATGTAATAGTGTGTTTATCAAAATTTAAGTAACAATAATAATTTTAAAAAATCAAGAACATTTATTGCAACATTGTTGTTTTAGCTATATTTCGTGAGCTCTGTTGATGTGAACGTCACTTTTCTATGTTTCACATAAATTCTGGTTTTCATTGCCTCGAGACTCTTGTCAGTTTGTCAGAAAATGTTGCCGAGTAGAATGACACAGTGTATGACCCCGAAACGTCCCTGATATAAACTGAAATGTTAAGACAAAATCAATGCATTATGCGGACACATCTCTGATATATATCCCGAGTTGATAGATTGTTCAGTGTATGCACAAGACATGCCTCAAATACTAACTGATATATGGCATCGTGAATGATGAAGAAACATTCAAAATATAATCTGGAACGAACACAGGATTAATAAAAATGTGGACGTCATGGGCCCTTTTCATAGACATATCTTAGACATGATTTTAAGAATAAGCTTAGTAAATCTCTGGCCAATCCAAGAACACACACATGTTCATTGCAACATATTGAAAATGTTGTTTACTTGCAGTATGAAATATATAGCACGCGAAGTATGAAATGTACCACTCTCAAATTATGAAATATATCACACTCAAAGTATGAAATATATCACACTCAAAGTATGAAATATTTCACACTCAAAGGTAACGTACCACTGACAGGTCCTGCGATAGCATTTCGATTCCATTTGCAGAGAATAGAAGCCCCATAGCAGTTGGAAGATTATTTTCCACGACTAATTTCGCCGAAATAACACTGAACATTGTAACAAAAAATCCCTCAAGTCATTCCAGCAATAGCTGAAACTCCCACAGTGAAACCTCGTGACCATGGCAATGTCAATCCAATCAGCACAGCACTAGTATTGCTACGAAAGATGCTATTAGAGGACAGAACAATGATTATGTGTTAACATGTCAATAGATTGTAGTGATTGTTACCGTTGAACCAATCAAAACATGTACATGTATTATGTCATTGTGAACAACGAAGAACGCATGTGGTTGTAGTTTAACTCTCAAGTTTTAGTCTAAACGTAAATTTCGTCAATCGTGGGTGTTCAGATGTATAACTCATGTTTTGTTTCCGCACTATTAATGAAAGAAATCGCTACACATATACGGTTCTCTGGTTATAACTTATATCCACTGTCCACAAGGTTTATCCATATCATACCGTTCTTTTTTCTCGTCATGTTTGGTGCGCAGGAACTTATCCTTCGCTGACATATGCTTTTTCCGATAAATTCAGTATAAATTTTATTCCATGAAACTTTCATGGTCATGAATACATCTAAATGTAACAAAGTGCGAGTAACTTACCTCATGCTGTATGTGTAACATCCAAGATAAAAATATTATCAGAATAGTATGTAAAATAAGTGAGTTAAACGGTTAGCCTAACTACTTTGAAACGAAATAGCGCATCAATTTTACTTAATGTTACATGTAAGTGAATCATTGAAACGTATACATTAAAGGTGTTATCTTATTTACTGAGCGATTTTTGTGTTGTCTTTACACTACGAAAACAAAGGAAATAAATTTATGCAGTCTTTGGGGCTTATTTTTTCTAATTTCAACTTACTTATATTCGGAAGTTGTAAGGTTTGTGTTTTTTCATGGTTAGTTTTTCTAGTTAGTTGTGAGGGTATTGGTTTTTGCTGTGAATGGGTATCTCTAGCTATGTAGTCTACATATAGTCATACCGATTTTCTAGGCTTTGCCTTGGAATTAGATGTTACTACCGACCCCTGTGTCGACAGTTCTAAGCAAAAACATATAAATTTCGTAAAGCTTACACGTTAAGATTTACCTTAGGTTTCAGTCCTACTGCAATCTGGTCAGTTAGAGCGGCTGCTTGCCAAATTAAAAACGCTATAACATAATAGGCAATCAAATGACAAAAATACGTTGTAAAAGATATTTTTTCTCTTGGACTAATAGTCCAAATGACTAATATACAGTAATTCAATATATACCGTGAACACACAATGTTTAAACAACAAGGATGTAACACACAATCAAAATATATACAGTCAAACCTGAGTTTGAGGCCACCTCCGTTAATAAAGGCCATTCTTCTGTAAACAGTCACTAATTATTTATAATAAACTGACATCCGAATAAAGGTCATCTGTCAATAAAGACCACATTTTGTCCTTCCCAAGGGTGGTCTTTGTTCAGGTTTCAGGTTTGACTGTACACAAATGCATGCAATAATACAGCGACTACGGACCTTATGTTGTTTAACAATGATCTTTGGAATCTCCAAACAGTAGTCACTCTAGTCAAAATACTTTCAACGAGCGGGTAAAGCAGGAATATATTCAGCCTCGCTTTGAAATGAAAGTAGGATAAAATAGTTATCACTTCACCGATATATTTCGCTCCCATACTGTTGCAGATAATGCTTAAGATACAGTGTCAGTCGATATCAGACCCTTACACTTACAACATGCTGTTTCAATCAATGCATCGCCACAAGTCCAACATATTAGTAAACGATGCATAATATAAATGTTTATTACACATTGACGGTTATGTGAAAACTAAAACGCGCAATTAATGTCTGTATATAAACAGATTTATATCGAATAATACATTTATTTATTACAATAAGCTTTATGATTACTTAAATTTATCCTTCAATGAAAATACCGATTCTACATGCTTGTCAGATAATACATAGACGATCTACGTTTCTGTTTATTTGTCTGCAGTTTGTTCGTGATTAATGCAATCAGAAACAGGAGCGTAGCAAACGTTGTTATTCCAGCAGCAGCATAAAACGGTACCGTGTAGGATCCGGACTTGTCTCTGATATATCCTGAAATTAGTGAATGTTACATGCTTTTGACGTACAAACCAGCGTGCAATCCATGTATGTCTCTCACATAACTCGAATTACACCACACATAAAATAACAAACATTAACAAATCAGTACAAGATAAAACATATCAGGAACACAGTTATATTACAATAAACCCTCATTCTGAAGAATACGGTCACATTTGGTGCCCAAAACTGCCGATACGTTCTGTAAATTTTGTGTGATATAAACATTTTTAATGTACTACGAGTGATAACATCAGGGGAAAGAGGAACTGCAATGAGAGACACCGGAGACAATATGGAAATTAGTTCAAGCGGATGATAAAAAATACGTCTCCAGTACCGTGTTATTGTTTCAAACTCTTAAAAGATGCAATCATGTATTTAAACATTACATCGCTTTAATTAGACAATTTTTCTTACTGATTGTGTTTTAAGTTCGATTTTAAAGCGAGAGCTTTCGTTATCCTCCCATTATATTTTGCACGAATGTATTTATGAAAAAGTGAATAAAACAGAAGGACATAATTATTATAAATTATCAACTATTTAGATGCAATATGACCATACAAACAAACTTGTCGTTCGTTATCCATCATGTACATCTACGTCAAAGTCTGGAAAGTAGCTCAGAAACGAGTGTCCGAATCGCCTTTAGTTTCCATCAGATGCACAAATCATGCTTTTGGTTTCTCTAAATGTGCATTTATTGTCATAGTTTTACACGATTACATTCGACTTGAGCGTTTCGTTTTCATTTAAGCGATTTAACTTTGTGACCTAATTACCTAAAGTAAACAGATAAGTCTGGAAATAATGCGCTTGAGAAATAAAATAATTTCTCTGATTTTCTTCTTAATTATAACATCTTTTGTCCCGAATGTATTGTGCGAAAGAAATGGCGTCACTTAGTTACAATTTTTGTTCCATTCATGGCTTTATTTCTTGTTTTATATAAATGTTGTAAAAAGCATAGACGCTGACAGAGATGTATTTGAGGAATAACGAACGACAACTCCGGATAGAGATTGATAAACGATATGAATATTTATTGTCAGGTTCATGCGTCTATCTGGAGAAAAAAAAACTCCATATTCACAAGATGACTGTCAGCACAAATACAGGCAACGAAAATTGACCTTGAATACAGGAAAATATGAACAAAGAATGCTACATCGTTAAAATATGCAATTCTAAGGTATATAAACATGAGTATAAATAATTCGTTTTGTAAACATACCACAAACAGGTCCAGCAATCGCGTTTCCGATACCATTGGCTGAGAAGATTATACCAATAGCAGTTGGAAGATTCCGTACTCCTACTAACTTTGCCGAGATTACGCTGAACATTGTAATGAACATTCCAAGAGGTATTCCAGTGACAGTTAGGACACCTATTGTAAAAACTCTGGATGAAGACAAAGAAAACCCAATAAAAACTAGGGTAGACACAAGCGATGCAAAGAATGGACAGAGCAGTGTTGGAATATTCTTAGATTGCATCATGGCTCCTGGTATGAAACGTGCAAATAAATTAACTATGTTCATAAGTAATAGGCCGAGTGTAACATCGTTTAATGAATGACCTTTCTCATCAAATACGTCAGCAACAAAAATCACCGTGATGCTAATTGTAGGACTTGAGAGTATACAACCAAAGGTAAAAATCACGAAACTTCCATTTCGTAAAATGTATTTTATACTTTGAAGTAGTGTCTGTGGTCCTTCTTTATCATCGGTGGTAGACACCGTTGTATTGTCTCCCTGGTTAACCCAAATTTTTCTAGTTTTAGAATCACCATGCAGTACCGGGAAGTTTTTAATATAAAATATGTCATTGTCTTTATTTTCAGGATCATCTGTGTTCCTTACAATTCTTATCGTGTCACCACTTGTTATGACTCTGGTCTGCAAGTCTTGTCGATACACTCGTTTACGTTCAGAATTCAAATTTTCAATTTGTGTTTCTTTCTTTGCAATTGGTCGTTTCCACAGTAAACATCCAGGAATACAATTCATTGTTAAACCTCCAATAATCAACAATGCACCACGGAAACCATACACATCGCTGGAAATATTTTAACAAAAAAGTAAGCGATGTGAACACTTTTGACTCTTGCTAAACATGAATCCAAGTAAGATAATTCTTTTCTTTGTATTGTATCCTAATTGTACTGCTGAGGATACAAAACCGAATGAATGAATACTTATTATTATTTTGTCACATCCTACAAATATACTACTCAACTTTCGCTAAGCACTGAATATTTAATTGTGAATAATTTTGCAATGATTTGATTACCGTTTTACAAATGATTTTTCATTTTTAATTAATTTGATTGAAGGACAAATTTAACATTTTTTTATTGGTTTTGCATTAGTTAGGTGCCAGGGAACAGATAGGCCCCTATATCCAAGATATTTGGACATGCAACTTGTTTTCCATTTTTTTACAACCTCATTTATGTTTACGAGTTTCGACCCAGTAGCGTGTCTGTGATCCCGATTGCTAACGACAATTGCTTGCCAACGCCTTTTCATGCTCACTTTGATGTTTCTGACAGTCCTAGCGGGGATAGCGACACATTCTTGCAACTGCAATACCTCAAGCTCCTGGATGCTTCTAGGTTGCACCTGGCAAGCTGATATCCATACCCGCAACTCATTCCACATGTGCTCATTGGATTTAGGTCTGGTGAGCGAGAGCCAGTCAAAGCGCTCAATACTCTCATTCGGCACGTATTACTGGACCACCCGGGACTTGCGGGGACCCGATAAAACAGTTTGCATTTAGAGTCATCTCAAAACAAAGCTGAACCAAACTATGTAAAATAAATAATTGAATCATTTTTATACTTTTCATAACATGGTGAGAAACTTTTGGTGCTTAGCAAAAGTTGAGTGGTATATGTACTTTAGATTGATTATGAAAGACAAATGATATTACTAGACATAGATAAAAAATAATGTTTTTGGACCAATTTTCTTTCTTACTTTTTTCCTTTATTCAAGTTTTCTCGTAAACATTAAACTGTTACAATGTATTATTTTTGTTTTAGATCAAAACCTAATTAATGTAGCGTAAGTGGCTAAATGGTGATGTCAAGTTTCACTAATTTATAGTTTTAAAAAGCCAACCATAATTGTACACATAAATAAACGTACTATACAGGGTCTATTGCAAGTGATTTGAAACAAATATTGTACCTGGCCTGTCTTCTATAAACCAATATCGCACGTATTTTTCATATTTTTGAACAACGATCATTACTCTGTATATAAGGATGTATTACAACGATTAGCCTTAAAATAACAATCATGGTATAATGCAGGGAACCGTGTCTCAAATTTTTTATAACGTCCTCCGTTCAATAGATATTTGACTTTGAAGAAATGCCGTAGCCTGAACCCCGCTGACAATTACGTAATACGTCATAGATAAAAAAACGAAAATAAATATCAAAATATCACAGTTCCCTACAACCTATTAAAATTTGATAACCAATCAAATTCGTACATCGTCAGCGGATCAATTAGTGGAACGGCCCACCATTTTTGATGACTCTAAAGAGCTTAATTACGAATTATTTGTCAAAATAGTATCATATCGTACCGATGTAATACACAGTACATCAGATTTCTCGTCAACCGAGAGGCTCTAAACGGGGAAAATGTCTGATAGGGAAATCAAGTTGAAGATGGCTGTGGAAAGCGCTATGTAAGTTAAATGAAAGATAGCCATGCATTTAGGGTAAAAATAAGAACATAAAATGTAATTAATTTGTAGAAAAGTGTTCATGTTTTATGTCTGATAATGCAATAATTTAAAACCATACTAATATATAAAGGTAATTGGATAACAGAATAAAATAAGGTTCTCGAAAAACATGCACGTCCGATGTCCATAAGACGTTGCTGTTGTTCATCTTATTGTTTGTTTGATAGCTTTCAATATTTACCAAAATATACAGAGTTGCTTAATCAAAGTTCACGTTGAATAATTTTATCTTATTAATTTCATCGATGAAATATCGAAAATAATATTTTTCGTTGACTCTTCTTGTATTAATTTACTGGCAATTTAAATATATTTTAGGTTTATAACTTTTTTTTAATTGTATTTGAAACCTAACTGACGCTGGAATATATAAATTTTATTAAACTTGTAAAAATGATACGTCATAACATTAACGGGGTAATGATCTTTGACAGCCCTTGTGCGTTTTACTGAAAGGTGCGTGAAGTGTCTGCATACCATATTGCTGTTAATAAAATCTCCCACCAAAACATAAAGAAACGTGTGATGCGACATATATAAGATCTAAATTGACCCATATTGATAGCATAATTAGCGAGGCGTTTGTGTATGATATTGATATCACACTTCAATAAGACCATCGTTCCGGATCAGTTATTTCATCATATATTTTATATCAAAAATACATTAGATGCTAGTGGCACAAGGTGTTAATGAATTCACACGTTTCTTGCATATCAAATGAATGCTGCAGTTATATATTTATTACGGAATTGCCTGCTACAAAGTTTCCACGTCACTATGGTCAAGTTTTTTTTACTGGATACAGATTTATTCAGTTCGGTATCTTTAGTATTCGTAAACCAACTTCCGCGAGAAAGATATTTCTAACTACATTTTTCACTTTTTGAGAACACTCTAACACCTTGCTTAGCCCTATTTTTCTTATTTCCCATTTAAATCCGCCTGATGTTGATAATCTGTCGGATTTTAAATACTTTCGTTAGCATAAGCCAGGCGATACCAAATTTAGCATCGATTGATGCAAATTTGCCCTTAAGGAGCTCATTACAGCGCCGCCTCCTAGATCGTTGTCGCTGATAAAGTGGAGTCAATATGGGGGTGCAGTTTTTATCGCGATAAAACACTTTTTCTGCATATTCGGTTCGATTCTTTTGTTGCATGGTATGATAGTATGATATTTAATTATTGTTAGTAACTTAAAATGTCTTTTAGCCTTTTTTAAGTTTACAGGCACTTACGCTACATTAAGTTTACCTGAAAAAGGCAAGTATGTATGGATACATCATACCACCAAGAGCAACTCCTGACGCTTGTATTGATAGCATTAGCAGTTTCCTTTTACCTTCGAAATGTTGGCCAATCGCAGTAGCTGAACAGATATATATACATCCTAGTCCAAATGCTGTAATGTAATTGGCCTTGATTCAGTAATAAACAAACATCATGGCAGACAACATCCTGATATTGACGTTGAGTTGTTCGTTTAGAGAGCATCATAACAATGATGTACATCTCTCAGCTCCGAATGGCAAACACTTAATGTTCGGATCTGTGAGCAACTTGTACGTCGTACATTATTTACAAGCGCGGATTTACGGGGAGCGGAGCCGGCGTACGCCCCCCTCCAATAAAATCTGGCAAACATAAGTAAAAAATGCCAGTTATGTGCTGGTGTCCATATTCTATATAAAACTCTAGACTTTACGCCCCCAAACCAAAAATCCTGTAAGCGCCCCTGGTTGATATCATTTACAGGACAGAACAGAACAAAGGAAAACATATATGTATTAAGTTTTATGCAATAAAAGCACATCGATATAAACATTTAATATCTTCATGTAAACGAACTGTAATACTGTTAATGTACGTAATACAAGCACACTAATCATAAATTCTATATCAGCGTACATATATGACAAGAAAAACACAGTACATTTACGCAGACATATAATTAAATAAGTAGTTGTTTATCCTTGTTTTGGGTCTTTCAAAATGTTTGGCTTAATAGCATCCAACTTTTTCCAAAATGTCTAGATAATTAGATGACATTAATTTGATAAATTTCAACATGCTTAGTCCAGCATAATAAAGTTTAGGGATGTCCGGCATTATAAAGTCTAGGGAAGTCCGGCATTATAAAGTCCAGGGATATATTGCCGTCTTAAGTCAATATAAGCTTCATATCCTAACACAGAATTTATAGAAGAATAATAAGTGTCAATATTATGACTGTAAATAAATTCTGTGATTTTTTCATTTTATGGAATTTTAGACGTTTAGCGTGCGGAAGAGTTAGCGAAAATATGATATTGGAAACAGCGTAATAATAACACGTCGTGAGTGTAAAACTAGTATTTACGCGGTTTTGTTTTGAATTTTATTTTAAGATCAAATGTACTAACCTATTATCCAAGTGTAAAAAACTGCAAACAGTAAGCTGTCGAGTGATATTCACACCTTGGTACAATGACACGCGCTTACAACAACATGGCATTACAGATGTTTATGACATACCAGACTTGGTAATTTTCGATGTCTTGAATGCTCTTCGGAGTGAAATTCTTTGTTTCTGGCCAGTGTCATAGTAAATTGTTGCATCTAATCGGACATTTCATTGGATGTTAAAACAAATTTTATCGAGTAATAAAAGTACATTGTAAATAATAAATTCCTTTATATCTTTTTGTATGTTACTGCAATTGTAAGTAGTGTATATTATTCCTTCATTACTTGATTTTAAATGTCGAGTTATATAAGTAGTATGATGATTATAATCCGGTATCTAGGTAAGCTTCTCATAGATGGCTGAAACTTACGCGTACATAAATGTTTGCAAATAATTGTCGCCCGCGAAAAACGCGAACATTTCCACGTCGCGAACTTTACCACTTATACGGTATGTATCAATATTCTATCGGTTTGTACACTTGAGTTATCTTTGCAGATTCTTGTTCTTAATATACCTGTTTGAAAATCGTTGGAGACTAATCATTAACATTGTGCCACCTCATTTTAAAAGTAAACAAAACAAAAACAGATCCGGAAATTAAACAGCATTCTGATGAGATCACTAAGTTACGATTTTTAAGCTGAGTGTGAAATTTAAAGCTTGAGAAGTGAATTTCTTTGCCGAAAAAATAATAGAAAATATTCTTTTTGGTCCATTCAAAATGCATCCATCAAGCATCTATTGCTCAAATTTTAGAGTAACTAATTTTTCAGAGTAACAATAAAACCTCAAAAGTGAATCGTTATGAATACTTAGTACTTCACTAACACGGCATTTAACATTGAAAACGTCATTGTCTTTGCCCATGCAGACTTATTTCAGTAAATTGGTAGCGTTAAAATGACGTCAGGGTGATAAAATATAAATTATATTTACGGGAAACCCCGGGAAACGTTCGACGTTTTTTCTACATAGCTTAGTCTTTGTTTTTGACAGCTCACTGTTGAACGTTTCTTTTCATGTCAATACATATGCTCGTAAAATGTCACATTGTTTTGTTATCCGTCACTAGTAGTGATTTAAGTTTTACACTCCATACAAAGAGTAAAAAATGAATTGAATAATTCAATAATCAAAATAAACTGTATAAAAATGGACACATTTTTATACCAATTATGGATAATTTATTATGACTTACCATGTACAATCCCATAGCTGATAGTCATATGCACGGTAGATGCTGCAAAGAAACATCCCACTAGACCCGAACTAGCAAGCAATCCACCGGTTATTCCACAAATTATTATTCCAAATTTGTGGATAACGACTCCAGATATCAGCCCTGCAAATCAGACAAATCGTAAAGCAGTCAAGCAATCAGAGTAATAGTTCCAACTTATATTTCAATCCCTGACCAGAACTGTCTTTATTATCACTTATATCATACATCTATGCAAATGCCGCAACTCTTACAAGATTTTCATGTTACAAAGATAATGTCATAAAGGAAACAAAATTTAGAAATAAATTTTGTCTGTGCAATACTTTTTGAGACAAAAAATGTAATTTACAAAATCAGTGAAAATATTTATTAATTAGGATACTACTTTTTGATGTTTGATTCTTTTCTGTAATTAGTTCACAAAATTCAGTATCTTTAATGCAAACAAAATAGAAAGTTAAACGTGATCGTAAAAGCAGCAACTACAAATTCATATTAAGAGAAAACGTGTTTTTGATATTTAATTGAAACCAATGGAGACTCGGTCAAATGCTTTTGAACTACTTTTAGACGTTCGCAGATATGTATCTGAGTGACAAGAACGACAACTCTGGGAAATATTTGAAGTGATTGTTGTAATTGGTAAAGCATTTTAGATGGACAATTCCGGTAGTTTATTAGAATGGATATTACGTTCAAATAGAAGAAACCGGTTACGACACAGAGTCAAGCCTTTCTTTAGGTATTGTTTGGCAGGGAAAACTCCCCAGATATTATTCCGAATGTATGAAATACTGACAAACATTTAAAATATTGAATATATTCTTGTTAGAAATACCTGGTATTAAAAAAGTACCTGATATAAACTGAATGTTACCAGTATTCAGCTACAGAAATCATAAAAAGCCATCTCCGTGAGCTATACGATAAATACAGTATACGCTGATATTTTGTTTTAAAAATGACATGTGGAAGAACATACGTTCAGTTGTACCTTAGGAAGTAAAATCATATTGATGCAGAGACTTGACTTGCTATAAAATGATATGTAATAGCCGGGACAATATATAATTATGCTACGATAATTCACCAGAAGAATTCCAGTTGTATACAACAGCCACTTAAAAATACGAATGTTAAACATATTCCGGGCCACGATCGTGGTCCAGTGATTAGTGCGCTGGACTTGTAACCCGGAGATCAGGGTTCGAATCCAGGTCCCGGCAGGTCATACTCTTCTAGCACTAGTCTTGTGGAAGGGTAAGTTAGTACTGGTTAGTATATAGTCCAGGAAACTGGCTATGTGATCTGGCCGCCGTATATATGTGAAAAATTGTTCCCCCATATTAAGTGAATAACTGGCAAATTTGCCAATGAGTAGCCATATAATGAACCAATGTTTCAAATGCATATGTATACTTTACCTGTTCCAAAAAACACACCCATTGCTGTGGAGTGGACAACAGCCGTCTCAGCACGTGACGTATTGAATGTAGACATGACATCAACATATATTGTTCCAACAGAGTTAAATAACCCTGCGTGCATAAACATCACCAGAAAACAAGTTATGAATACCAAACACGTATGAAGGTCACAGTTGGTTACCCTGTGAACATACAGTTGTATTTGATGATATTGATTGACATATGTAACAAATGACTGGTCCATGTACCATCAACTCGTATATCTATATCAGAAATCATACAAAAACAACAAACAAGCTGATTCCCTATTATTTATCTTTATACTTTTTTTATTCCATATTTTCGCCGTATTTTATCAACACTCGTGATGTAATTCTTGGTAATGGGGGACGCACACTCGCACGTACCCTCT
Organism: Lutraria rhynchaena; assembly: GCA_008271625.1. NCBI lineage: Eukaryota > Metazoa > Mollusca > Bivalvia > Venerida > Mactridae > Lutraria > Lutraria rhynchaena. The sequence continues at coordinate 609,638 of VIBL01000190.1, read as the reverse complement.
CACCATCGAACGCACGCATGTTAATTCTCACCAAAAACAACCTTACATTTACGAACTCTCTTTACTACTAATGATAATTACAATAATGATATATTAAAAATCATAAACTCAACAACAACAACAAATATACCAAGCAATCACAAATCAAATAACCTCGTCGACTATGCCATAACAATATAATGGTTTATGAACATGAAAATTTGTGATCATCGATGATGGATATTATATATATTGATGAAACTCTGAATATGTACTTTTGAAGCTAGTGTATAATAGCTAGTGTACAATAAATATCAAGATATAAGTATGCAACGAATGAACTTTTTAGTTTCTAAATCTCTTTCTAAATATTATAGATAGATTTAGAAAATAAATAAGTTGATTTGTATATATACCACTCAACTTTTGCTAAGCACTGTCTTAGTGTCAATAATTTCGATTATGAATTGATTACCGTTGTACATACGATTTTTGATGACAAGTTCATGTTTAATCAATTTGATTGAAGGACAAATTTAACATTTGTGCTCACCCGAGCACGTGGTGCTCAGTGAGCTATAGTGATCAGTCAGTCTACTCCGTTGTCCGTCGTCCACACCTGGGGATTGTTAAAACTCTAGCGGTCACACTTTTGAGGGATCATTCACCAGACCTAGTCATAATGTTCGTCTCAATGATATCTTGGACAACTTCAAACATGGGTCATCTTGGGTCAAAAACTAGGTCACCGGGTCTAATCGAATAAAATTTTAATTGGATCTTAATCATGAAACTTTGTCAGAATTCCATATTAATAATCTTGTAAATTGTGTGACTATAGGTCATCTCCGGTCAAAAACTAGGTCACTAGGTCTGCGCACCAGAAAACCTTGTAAATGCTCTAGAGGTCACAAGTTTGGTTGAATCGTCATCAAAAACTAGGCCACCAGGTCAAATCATTGAAAAACCTTGTTAACCCTCTAGAGGCCACAGTTTTGATTGAATCTTTGTTAATTTTTATTAAGATGTTGGTTTTCATGTTGCTTTGGACAGGTTTGAACATGGATCATCTGGGCTCACAAACTAGGTCAATAGGTCAAATCTCCTGAAAACTTTGTTTACCTTTTAGAAGTCACAGTTTTGATTGAATCTTCCCAAACTTTGTCAGAAGGTTTGTATTAATGACATCGTGAACAGGTTTGAATCATGGGTCAACTCTGGTTAAAAACAAGGTCACCAGGTCAAATCACAGGAAAACTATTTATCTTGCAATCTTCACTCAGGGGAGCGAAAAAGGGCTATCCAGGCCCTCTTGTTTACTGGTTTTGCAATAGTTATGTGTGTCAGCGTTAGCCTAGGTGTGGTTCTACTAAGGTTCTAGATTTGCGTCGCTTCAATGATAGAGCGGACCTCATTGTTTTTTCTCAAGCAGACCTCAATGTCTCTCCCCGACTTTAATGTCTCTCCCCGAGCAGACCTCTCAAATCCGACAATTTACAGAGACGCATAATTCAATGTCTCTCCCCGAGCAGACCTCAATATCTTTCCCCGAACTTTAATTCTCTTCCCAGACCTATCAATATCCGACATTAATTCAATTTCTCTCCCCGCACAGACCTCAATATCTGTCCCCCGAACTATAATGTCCCTCCAAAGACCTCTTAATATCCGACAATTTACAGAGACGCTTGATTCTGACGTCACGTCAAAGTAAACTAAAACTAAAAAACAAAATATTCTTGACAATGTGCCAGAGAAGGGAAGGCCCCATATACCCAAGACTTTTGGACACGCAACTTGTTTTCCAAATTTTCACAACTGCATTTATATTTACAAGTTTAGACTCAGTAGCGTGTGTGTGATACCGATTGCTAATAACTGCTTGTCAACGCCTTTTCATGCATGAGGTTTCTGGCAGTCCCCGCAGGGATAGCGACACATTCTTGCACCAACATGGCCTCAAACTCCTGGATTCTTCTAGGTTGCATCTGGCGAGCTAATATCCGTACCTGAGGCTCATTTCACGTGTGCTCAATTGGATTTAGGTCGAGTGGTCTAGCAGGCTAGTCAAGGCGCTCAATACCCTCCCTGTGCAGGTAGTCCAGAAGCACCTGGGCCCTGTAGGGACGCCCATTATCGTTCATTAAAATGAACTGATCGCCTGTTACTCCGGCATACAGCCTGGGTGTCTAACATCTCATCGATGTACCGCTGACCTGTCAATGTACTTCTATTTAGCACAACGTCCCAGCTGATGTCCCCCCACACCGATATTTCCGACTTGAAACCTTTCCCCAGGTCTTCTCTAGACTCACGCACGTCTGTCAGTAAAGTCTAGGCAAACCTAGACTCATCAGTGAAGAGAACATATCTCCAGTTTTGTCTGGTCCATCCAACATGCTCCATCGACCATTCAAAACGGGCCTGATGACGAGTCAATAGAATTCTTATACATGGTCATCTTGATCGCAGATTACTCTCGAGCAACCTTCTACGCACCATCTGAGTACAAACATTGACCCCAGAAGCATTAAGAAGGTCATTACGAAGATGCGTTGCCGTTGCAAACCGTCCTAGACGGGCCTGGATAATCAAGAATCGATCTTGAGATGCTGTCCTTACCCTTTGTTTGCCTCCGCCATGCCTCCTGAAGGGTGTACCATACTGCTGGTACCTTGCCCAGACTGTGGTGATGATAGTGTGATGTACAACAAGCGTCACACCAACCACACAGTATGTGGCCCCCTGTTTCACCATCCTTCTTATAAAACTGCCATGTATGCATGTTAATGATACAGTCAGCTTATCGCTCACAGATTCCTGCAAATATTCTTATTATTCATTCACTCAGGCTATCCTTAAAAAATGTTGGTTTGCGGGTATGCGACCCGAACTTTTATTGGCCGTTGTTTAAGATTACATGCTTATACTAAAAACGGAAAGCTGGAATAGAGGAGAATAAAGTCACTATAAGCCCTCAAATTGTTTTTGGGTCAGGGAATTTTTAAATGCGTCCGTCACGTAACTGCAACCAATATCTTTCTAAAGATGACCTAATTCATTTGTTTTTAAGAGACTGATTAAAACCGACTGACTTCGATTTTTCTTCACTAAACATCGACATAATGTTTACAAAATAAAGGGGATGTTCCGGCCTAGAAAATATTCGTGTTTACGGTTACTCGACAGACTATATATTTTGCCGCCGACCACAAAGCTCTTAGTAGCAAAATCTACAATTCAAAAATATCTGGGCATGAATCATAGCCAAAAAATTTACGAAAGGCAGGTTTAGAAAGAAATCGAAAAGAAAAGTTTTCGACTTGCCAATCCTATGTTTTTGGTCAAGTAAACGTAAACATGACTATTTTAGCCCATTGTATAGTTTTACTGAAAAACTTAAAAAAAACAAAGTTAACATATTGTTCACAAATATAAAGGAAATCATAAAAAAGCAAATATGGTACATCACTCATTTTGAAACTGAAGATGATGAATACAAATGTGTTGCTGTCACTTTATTTTGTTAATTTCTCACATCGACACGTTTTATTTTACTTTCCTCTTGTATTAAACTATTTCTCTACGTCTACCATTGATGTTTCGCCAACCATACACATAATTCGTTTTAATATCTCATCCTTTAAAGTTTGTATTGTATAGTAGCGAATTACTTTATTGGGCTCGTTTCACAGATACAGGTCCGCTAATATCGCAGTTTTTAAACTTATAAATCTTGCCCCAGTTTGTTTGTAAATTATTTTGAAATGTATTTGACCGTATTGTTTTGGAATTTATTGTGAGTTGTTAAGGTTAAGTGTCTGAAATGTATACACGGTGCCCAAACAAAATCACTGTATGAATCATTGCTACGTTAAATATTTCAACTTGTATTATTTATTGCGATCTCAAGCACCTGCTATTCCGGTCACTGTACGATTCACTGTGTTGCTATATAATTCAACTCGTATGATTTATAGTAATTACCTGAACTTGATTTTAGGTTAAAAACTGCTATTTTAGCTAATATATTTCTTAAATTTCTTAAACGGGCCAATACATATGTAAGGTGATATTTATCTTGTTACTGAATTGCAATAATTTATGTGTATGTGACACATAAACTACGACATAATATGTGTTCATCATACATACACATGATGAAACATATGATGTAAACAACAATATCAAATTACACGAATTCATATTTCCAACGTTAAGTTAAAATTTACAGTAAAGAGTCCAGCACACATTTGTTTATTTGGTTGCATGCTTACGCGACAAAAAGATGTGTAAATATTCTTCCACAATATTTTGCTTTAAAAACACACGGACGGTATCATCAATGGCGAATACGCTATCCGTTCATTATAACATATTTTTGGAGGGGGGGTACTTGTTGCGATAATGAAGTGGTTGAATTTTCTGTGGTACGTGTTCGATATCCACGCACTTTCATAAAATAAGACAATTTGAATGAAATCTTCATACACATACAAGCTTATATAAATTCAATTATCAAGTACATTAAGGCAAAGATGACTGGATTGGCATCAGACGAAACATAATACTTTTATCCGTGTTCAAAATGACTACTTATCATAAAAGTCAATGAAATATTGAATTAACCTTCTTGGAAACCTGTATCACAATTCCTGGACCATGGGGTCATATTATTTATCAAGACGCACGCGTTTCATTTCCGTGGCATACATTAATATTATACGATAATGCAGAAAAATATGACAATAATTAATTAACATTTATTATAATTAGAGTACGAGAAATTTTAAACATGACGAGCTTCAAGTTATAGATAATATATACATATAAATTCAACTTACCCCATTTTAAGTATTTTACGTTACCAGATTATTATTGCACTCACTTGATTGTTAATAAAAGTCAAAGTATTAGCTTTAAATGATTGATTGATAGATCACGAGTGAGCGATTAAATAGAACATCAACGCTTGATTTATGAAGTAAGTAGCGTGTGCGTATAAAGGAACATTCGCATAGTTTACTGTGTTTAAAAACCCGTCCATAAGTGTTGTACAATTAATCAAATGGTGAACACAAATGTATGTAATATATTACATGACACATCCTTTGTAACATCCGCTTCTATCATGTACGCGAATAGTCAACATTGCATTTGGAGAGTGAATACTAGTAAGCTTTTGACAATATGCCGAACAGCTGTAGAACACTTAAATAGACTACATCTTAAAATTTGATTAAACTTGAAATAGTGGCGGAATAGGCAGTACTTTATGCAAAAGAATGAGATCGGTGTTTTGGCCATAAAATTATCTACTTGAGCTTAATTCTATCCAAGACTGAATTTTAGTTGTTTAGATGAAAAAATTGAAAGATTTGTTACTGATGTAAAATGTAAAAATACTGATTTAGTGTTGCGCCGGGTTAAAATCATTATCTTTATGTGTACTATGAATGATTTGTGTGTTTTTGTTGGATCGCCTTAAGAGAGCTAGACAATATAGGGTTGCATTTCAACAATACTTTTCCGTTTTACAGAGATTTTTTTGATATTGGCTTCCCTTTAATATTTGCCACTGGATTGTTTTCCTTCAGTCAATTTCAAAGTTAATATTTTAAGAACCATACATATCATTAACAGACTACTGGTACAACTCGTGTCATTCACTGATAAGCCTACAATTTTCATATAAACTGTGTGAATTGATGCAAACTGCTGATATATGACAGAAATGAATGATTTGGAATTGTTTAAGCTAATGGATTGGTCAGATTATGTAAGAACACTATCTTCTAGTGATTAAGCTGTACATCTAGTACCTAGACTCAGAAGGGACTTGAAATACTGTAACGCCAGCCGATAACAGCCCTCTCAGTGCTTTGCTTATGCCAATATTACCGGGCATAAACTAGCATTGACAAACGATATGCTGTTAAGCAGGTTTATCTTTTGCTGTTATACCAAATGACAGAATGGTCAATTAGCGAGCGATGTATGAAGACTACTAATAGTGTAATAAGGATTATAAACGGTTTTAACACAGACAGTACATCCAAATGACATTTAATTATGAATCTCAAATAAATCGAGAATGGTTTTAGTTGTCATATAACGTGTTTTTATACATACCACGTAATCTACATAGAAAGAGAGGGCAGTATGGTTGCATTGTATAGTAGTTAATCATCTACATTGCTGAACAGACTGCTTTAGGCTGTATTTAATTTAAAGTGCTGCAGTAAATACAATGTAATACGATTGAAATATATGTATCATGATGTTGATGATAGAAGAAGTATATCAAGTTGTCCAGTTTACAAGCAGCAAGTTTGGTACTGTTATAAAATACATGTCCGCATGAAATTCCTTACACGGCCATTGTAACTTGAAATATTAACTACCGATACAATTAGCTTAAACTTTACTTCAGTTTGATAGTCACGTACAAAACATACACACATACAATTATACATTATGATATTTACTAAAATAGCATTATTATTATTATGGAATGGAAAACCAGGATGACTCATATAAATTCCTCTGGCCGCGACTGTTGTTAGTGCGCTAGACTTGTAACCAGGAGATTTGGGTTCAAATCCCGATCGCGGCAGGTGATACCCTTCTTTGAAATGTCGATTTTCCTCCATATGAAAAGTTGCCGGCTCCTTATAGAAGAGTAAGTTAGTACTGGTTAGTATACAGTCCAGGAAAACTAGTTTGGTGAACCAGTCGCTGTATATTACTAAACATTGTTGAAAAACGGCGTTTAACCCCAGTGACAATGTCACATAAAAACAACCCCAAAATAAAAACAAATATAAATTTCTCTCCACGCTTATACTATTATAATCAATGTTTCCCGACGATAACAATATTTACGACTTATCAATCATTGAGCATATTTATTTTATTAATAAAACACTCAGATGACAAGAAAGACAGACAGATCATTTTACAAGAAAATATATGCATATTTTGTGAAAAAATCCATGTAATCAAAATCCTTGCATTTCATCAAAACAGTAAATTTGTAATTGTTAATCTCTATAATATTGCAAAACGTATCTTACAATTTAAGATAATACATTAAGGCATGTCTTGATAATGATACTAATTAGATAACATTAAATTATGCGCTTTGGTGTTTGTATCACGTTTCCATAAGTTATTTGGAAAAAGAACCGTATTATTAATTTAGAAACATGATTGCATAAATGAAACCTATTTAGATTTTGTGCATATTTATTGTCAAATATCGCCATCATTTACCAAGTCCGCATTATATAGTATGATAGTATGATATGTAGTATTATTTTTATGAGTCAAGTCAAATACCTTTCATTCACTCAATCATGTACATTCAAACTGATGAGAAAAACTTGGATATAATCAAATATACAATTGTACAATTTTGTTCGTGAAGAAAATACTGAATCGAGAGAAATAAATTAATCTCCTTTAACATTGAGAAACTAGAGGTATGTGGAGAGTCAATATGTTCTAGATAATAATTATCATCAATTCTTGTATATAGGTATATAAATGTATACATATACGTACCTCAAGTATGTAAGTATATATGGATAAACCATTCCTCAAGTGGCGGCACATGAGGCCTGCTAGAATAAAAAGACAATTTTCAATCAACAAAATGTTGACCAACAGCAATTGCCGAATGAATGTACAAGAGCAAAGTCCAAATGCCCCGCAATAAAATGATTAAATACGGTAAAAACCTTATTGCAATATATTGCAATACGCAAAACCCGTTAACACCCCGTAACTTACAGACCGTTAAAAAGGCAGTACAGTCCTGGAGATTGTATTTTGTCCTCCATTATGGTTCTATGTGTTGACTGGGTTTGGGCTATGGAAATTGGGGGAAAGTGGGATATTTTGTATGAGGTTTTAATAAGAATCCTTTTTATATAAGAAACATGTCATTGTGCCTATACCAGCCAGACATCCTCCGGCTATTCCACTAAGTACTTTCTCATAATCTTATTATCACTCTCGATATCAAGCCTAAACTATGGATAAGAAAAAAATATTCCTAAGACAACATAAATGTTTTATGACAAAAGTGTTTATATTTTGTTTTAAATCACTAAAGAAAGGCAAAGCTTTTGGTTGATTTGATGTTAACCTGTTCCAAGAACAACACCCTTCCTGTACTGTGGAAACAGCCATCTCGGCAACTGAAATGTTGAATGTTGAAATAACGTCAACAAGTACAGTAAAAATATCCCGTGTGAAGACACATCATCAGATACCAGAAGAACACCAAATAAGATTATATGTTGCAGTTTTTCATCAATTTGAAGGTTGGAATAAAATTATAAATCTTCGTAATGTAACATTTCTTGTTTCCCCGCAGGTAAGCGTGAGGTTGGTCCTACTAAACTGCTTTAACCTCTCCCTGTAGAGGTTTCAGTGCTGTACCCTTAGGAAGACTGTGTTGTCTTCCATTTGCGATATTGGAGGCGTTGAAAATAACTTACAGAGAACAAAGTTAGTACTTGTACAGAATCCAAGAAAACATATCAGGTTCACCGTCAGACTGTTACATAATAGAAGTACTGTCACTTTCATTGATTTGGCCAAAATGTTTACTGACCGAATCATTGTCGAAATATTTCGGTTCGCTTGATATCATATGCATATATATATATATGCAATTAACTTGGTGAGACAAGGTCTCGAGAAGTCCACGTATTTTCTTCTGAGTACCCTCTGTAAAAACGCCTCATTGAAATAATGGAATATTCCTGTGTATGCCCTCGCTATTTATGTCACCTTTTGTCTTCTGTAGTAGTAACGCTTCCCTAATCTACTGAAACATAACATGTTTTTGATTTACCATTACTTGTTCGCCACAAACAAAACACGAGCAACTTCACTCTTGTGTAACACCGGACGGGCGGTGTTTATTTTGGCGACCCAGAAAATGAGTATAGAATATACAGACATTAAGATTGAAAAGATAAACGTATTATACGTATCATTGAAAACCTCAGAGTGCAAACAGAATGGCTCAGGAACAACCAGAGATTAAACACTGTGGGAGAAAAATGCTATTGAAACCTATACCTCATGTCAAGTTTCAGATTGCAGAGCATATGGGGCCACGCTCTTTACAAATGCGAAATTAAAGTACAACAGTATGATGAATATCAACGAAGGAAATTGTTCTAAAAATGTTAACGAAATTGAACTTGTGAGAACTGTCCGGTGGATTGACCAATTACACATCATACCACAGTATTAAAACATTACGCGCACGATCATTTCGTGCACTATGGTAGCTATAAAACACTCTTTGTAATAATTATGCTACGCGAAAAGAAACACACTTCACGCTAAACTATCGAACCGCGTGAAATTATTACTCTCTACACTCGATTGTGTTGCTCAAAGCTGTGGCCACTCTCACATTTTGCCCGTGCACCCCGTGCACTCACCCCTCGTAGTCATATCGGTTAAAATTACACATAGACATTCCTTTGTCAATACACAAGCAAATAGCCATTGCAATAGTTGAATGTTTCAAAATGCCAATGCTAAAAAACAAAGAAAGAGCTGAAATTTTTGAAATGCTTGAAAGCGGAATTTCTCAAAATCTCGTTGTTAGACGTTTTCATGTAGCAAGATCG